>OU898279.1:91796668-91884168 GCA_918026665.1 Diabrotica balteata | reverse complement strand
ATATCGATGACTCTCAAATAATTTTAAGACAATCATGGAAAAATGTGGTAGAGGCATTCTACCATCGATTAGAGTACTGTCAACTCACATGGAGCATATCTTGAATACTTGAGAAAGTAACCATTATGTAGTTAAATAAATAGCATATTAAAAAAATTTATTGAGACAATTAGGCGTTGCCAGACTTTATGTTTTATGTATTTAAGATCTTCCAAACTGCATAAAATAATAAGTGTTACATATGGTTAAACTCGTATTAAATAGAAATTCCAATAACGACTGAATATACAGGGTGATGAATTTGAAAAACCAAAGTTACTAATAATATAAGAGAAACTGCAAATCTGGCAACATTGCAAATATTAAATATGGAATCTCCGTATCCCAAAATAGGTGTACCTTAAATTTTGTACAATTATAACTAGCAATTCACGAGATAATTGGCCGTTTCCAGACTTTTGGGCCACTCTGTATGAGAAGTATCAATATTACACAAAAGGAAGAGGAAATTAAAAGTGTTTAAAACATACAGATTTAATACTTACGGTTCCTGTTCGGGAGATTCAATATTTTGTGGAAAGTTCTGCCACCTTGTGAGACCACTGTGCGTAGCCATAAATGCCACCACAATTCCAATCTTTTTAACCAGTTCCGCTCTGCATGTAAAAGAATTATTACATGAGCACTTACAACATTTGCACAACTCAAAAAAATCTAATATTTCCTTGAATTCATATCCATCTTTACCTCCATCCCTACATAAAATCAATTGTTAATAGATTTGTTTATTAAAGGTAAGTAATAAACAGTTTTTAAATTAAAAAAATATTTAAAATCCTTTATAAAAGGCATATAATTAAAGCACCCAATATCACAAATCGTTTTTGGACTCTATATTCCATCATCCGTGTGTCTAGATGTACATGTTGTGTACATGTTGTGAACCAATAAATATTTGGGTAAAAACCCGTTAAATGTTATTAATTTAAATTTAAATTACATTATTCGATCTTATTTGTTAATATGTTAAAATTACCAGTGGAATTGATAACATGGCAACGTAACACTTTACATGAGGTTGTTGGTCCTGAGACAAGTTTTTAAATCGACCAGATATGTTTATTTTTATTTTATAATTCTATATTGGGAACGCACCCTTCAAGTATTCATTTTCCCGTAAGCAAAATAAAATAATAAATCAATGACTATGTTCTTTAAATACGAGCATATAAAAGTGAATTTTAGATTGATGTAAGGAGTTATTGAAGAAAAATACACCATCGATCTTTCTTTTTCGAAGAAAAACCTTTCCAGCCATCGATCATCAGGAAGATTTGTACAGATAGCCTGATACTCTAGTCGGACTGAAAAGGATATTCTGACGAATAAACAGATATAGGACTAAATGATGAAGAAGAAATACTCATAGTCGTTTTTTATTTATTACTAGAAAATAATCTCTTTTTTATCGGACCATTACTTACCCGAGTTATCTTCTAAAAATTACCTGCAGTCCTTCTACGAGTAAAACAAACGATTCTTTGTAAAGGCAATAAAGCCGTCTTAACTTAGAAATAAGGTAGTTACTTAAACCACATACTACAACATTCACAATGTACAATTAGCCAATTGGATGAAGTATGACAATAAAACAGAGAAGATTTGTAGGGATAGCCTGATACTCTTGTCTAGTCGGACAGGAAAGGATATATATATATATATATATATATATATATATATATATATATATATAATCTATTAACCCATTTACCCTAAGGTGTCGGGTGTAATGTCTTTAGTTAGTTGCATGTACAATTTTTCTCCATTGCTTCTTGTTCTTTGCTTGGTTTCTTGCTTGTTCTTTGCTGAATCCTCTAGTTTCTAGGACTGAGGTTACATTATCATCCCATGTCTTCATTGGCCTGCCCCTTGGTCTCTTGGTCTGTCTTCTGGCTTCCCATACTTTTTTAACTGGTCTTTCTTGATCTCTTAAAATCTCTCTAGATATACATAAATACACTTGGCACCAAGACACTAGAAACATATTGTTCTGAAGCTATTTTCTTGTTGTATTTTAAATTAATTGTTATTTAACTGGGAATAAGCCACATGGTTTATTCAAAGTTAAATAATAATTACTAGAAACATAAAATCTATTATCGACTATGTCATTACAAAACAAAACACTAAATTAAACATCCAGGACACTAGGGCTTACAGGGGTAAGGAATGTGGATCTGACCATTATTTGGTTGCGGCTAAGACTCTGATTCCATTTAACCGACACGTTGAAAGCATCAACACTCCAAAAGAAACTGATATAAATCTGAAGAGATATAATGTCAGAAGCCTACAAGAATATAGCACTAAAATCTTATACCAAAATAGATTAAATGAAAAACTACTCGAGGAATACCTAACTGCTGAAACCAACCAATTATACGAACATATAACTGACTGTATTCACCACGCAGCCCAAGAAGCTCTAGGCGAAGAAACCAGAACAGTCCACAGATCAGCGGGAAAAATCACTTGGAATACACAGCTTGAAGAGCAAAGAAATAAGAAACAGGAAGCGTACAAAATGATGGCTGAACACTAAGAATCTTGAAGATAAAGAAATATACAAAGAACAGCAAAGAATATTTAAAGATATGACAAGGAACAACAAAAATGAAACATGGGATGCAAAATGTAAAGAAGTTGACTGTTACATCGGAGGAGCGCGATCATCAGCGGCATGGAAATTAATAAAAACCCTGAAAACCGACACATCAAATAAAAGTCGAATACAGCCCATCCAGATAGATACATGGAAAGATCATTACGCAAGGGAACTGAATGAAGACAGAGATATTTATAATACTGACTCACCTCAACGAATACGAGTACAAGGTGAATATGTAAACGTGGAAGAAGAACAAATACAACAAGCGCTTAAATCGATGAAGAATAACAAAGCATCCGGGCCGGAGAACATACCAGCAGAACTTCTAAAAAACGGAACACCAAAACTAATAAGCTATCTTAAAGTGCTATTCACAAGATACTTAAATGGGGAAGAAATCCCGAATAGTTGGAAAGAAGCATGGATTACTCCAATTCACAAAAAAGGTCCAAAAGATATTTGCGGAAACTACAGATGTATCTCTGTCACCAGTACCTTTAGCAGGCTGTTTGGTAAAATCTTAAAAAACATGATTGAGAAAGAATACGAACCTCATGAAATTGAACAGCAAGCAGGATTTAGAGCTGGAAGATCTTGCGTAGACCACATATTTACCCTAACACAACTGAATGAAAAGAAAGTTGCAAGAAACCAGGAAATACATCTTTTATTTGTGGATCTCACAAAAGCATATGACACGATTCCTGTGAGAAAGCTGTGGCAGTCTCTTGAACGATCTTCATTAAATAGCACGATCATCGCCGCAGTCAAACAATTATACAATAAAGCATCATCAAAAATCAAACTAAACAACACCTTATCAGAAGAATTTCCAGTAACAAAAGGCTTACGACAAGGATGCTGCCTCTCTCCAATACTATTTAAGATCTATTTAAATGAAGCACTAAAACACTGGAGAAGATCCTGTTCAGGAATGGGGATCCAACTTGACGACGATACAACATTATACACTCTACATTTTGCGGACGACCAAGTAGTAGTGGCAGCAGACAAGGAAGATTTAGAATTCATGACGAGACGGTTGTTTAAAACATATGAAGAATGGGGCCTCTCTGTAAATAGAAACAAAACGCAATACTTATGCATCGGGAATGAAGTAGAAGATCTAATGGTCAACGAACATGAAACAATCAAGAACTGTGAGGAATATATATATATATATATATATATATATATATATATATATATATATATATATTTGGGAACAACAATCAACAAGAGTGGGCGCACCGAAAAAGAGATAGAGCAAAGAATCGTGAAAGAAAAAAGGGTGATAGGATGCCTAAACCCGATGCTATGGTCAAAAGAACTATCAAATCAAAGAAAGCATCTCCTCTTTAACTCCATCTTTAAAAGTATAGTGCTCTATGGATGCGAAACATGGCAACTTACTAAATCCCTTGAGCGACGCCTACTTGCATTGGAAATGGACTTCTGGAGAAGATCAGCTAGAAAATCAAGGCTTGATAGAATACAAAATGACCATATCAGAAATATAATGGGAGTCAAGTCAACCATCATTGACGAAATTCAAAGGAGACAACTGATCTGGTATGGTCATGTGAAAAGAATGGACGACGACAGGCTGCCAAACCAAATTTTAAAATGGACGCCAAGGAAAGAAGGAAGAGAGGAAGGCCAAAACAATCCTGGCTGGGCGGCATTCAGAAGGCAATGTCGGAAAGAAACCTTCACCCTGGCGAATGGAATGACCGACGTAGCTGGAAACTGGGAACCGGAAGGCGGAAAACGCTATAAAAAAACAGGATAATAATGAAACTTTCTTGATTAATTCTAACCATGTGTCCGTACCATCTTAGTTGGGCCTCTTCAATTTTCTTAATAATTGATTGGAGCTTAAGATGTTCTCTGACTGCCTCATTTATAATCCTGTCTAACCTGGTTATACCCATTATTCTTTTAAGAAACTTCATTTCTATGCTCTGTATTTTTGATTTTAATTTATCGGTAGGCGTCTAACTTTCACCACGAAAAGTTAAAATCGGCACAAATACCGTCTTGTATATGGTCAGTTTGGCTTTTTGGGATACTTCTTTTTTGACAAAAATGCATGAGCAGCATTTTCTGGAACTTATTTCAGTTTCTTCAGTTCTCTATTTGTACTCCCAAGTATTTGTAAGTATCGACTTGTTCAAGTGTATTTCCGTTCAGTGTTATCTTCGTTTGTTTTCTATTTTTTCCACATGCCATTATTTTCGTCTTCTCATTACTGATCCTCAAATTTCGTTTAATTAGTGCAGCGTTTCATACTTGTAAATTTCGATTGAGTGCTTCTTCATTTATCCCAAATATCACTAGATCGACTGCGTATGTACACTCTGAGATCCACACTAGTCACATATCTAGATTTCTATGTCCGGCATATAATTTTAATGTTTTTGCTCTAGTTTCTTTAATTATGTAATCCAAGACAATGTTAAACAGTATGGGGCCTAGAACTCCTCCTTGACGTAGACTCTCATTTACTGTGAACTCTTCGGATTCCATATTATCGGTTCTGATTCTGTTCCTTGTATGTTTATATATACTCATAACGGCTTGCCTGAGTTTGATTTTCACACCTTTCTTTTTTAAACATATGTCTTTGTTTTTAAGCATTTCTGCTGTGATTTTATTAAATCCAGCCGCTTTACCTTTCTTAAGCTTTTGTATGATTTCTTTTGTTTCTGCTATAATTATTTCATCTTGAATTTAGTCTTCTTGTTCTACCTCTTCTGGTTCTTCTGTGATAATGTCTACATCGTTTTGGATATTCAGTAGATCCTTGAAATATTGCGTTCATCTATCTAGGATGTGGTCATTGTCATGCAGTTCGGTTCTTAAATTCTTCAGGGTTTTAAAGTATAACTTTTCGTTAGAGTGGTAGCCTTCTTCCATCTTGTTTCCAAATTCTTCCCAACTTTTCCGTTTCGCTGCAATACCATGTCTTCGACTTTGATTCTTTGCAGATTATAGATTTGGTAGTTGTCTGCAGTTCCGTACCTTAAATAATTTTCCAAGCTATCTTCTTGGACTTTACTTCTGCTTTTATTTCATTGTTCCACCAGGTTCAGTTCTACCAGAAAATAAGTGATTTTTGCTTTTTTCTTTGCACTATTTCCTTCTTAAAATCACATGATCTCGATGAAATGCTCACAACCCATAGGAAATTTTCCACAAATTTTCTTGTATCAACAAATATGCAATACAAACTTTTGAAAAAGCATTGTTAAGTTTTCAGAAAATTTTCAAAACACGAAGTAAGAAACAAAACAATAGTAACTCTGCGTAAAAATAATTAATGAATATCATTATTTCTTGATATACTTTGTGTATCCAGTTTCCTATAGCCATAAGAGACATAAAACAAAAAAAAAATATTCCTTCTATAGAAAATGTCACACCGAGAGTGCAGTACTGCTAATATAGGAATGCACAATTGCCGGATTTCACGCCTTGTGCTTGGCGATACAAACAGGTCCAAGTGGTAGTCACAGAACCGTACCCAGATCTCAACGCCGGGCTCTGTTATTTATTATAAAATAATATATTGATAAAATAATTGCCTTCAAGTAGCCAAATAAGAGGCATGAATTTGAATAAAAAGACCTTAAGTTTTTAGCGAGAATTTTATTATAAAACTGTATACTTTATTAAACTAACAAATGTATTTTAAATTACATTTCTTGATAGCTATAAATATACAGGGTGAAACCTCCGGCGACTCGATTTCCGTGCACCCAGCCCAATATCCGAAAAGCCCATACTCTGATTGGACTAGTAAATGCATTTCATTGATTATACAGTGTAAAATAATCGAGGTTACTCACAAATATTCAATTAATTATAGTGAAGTCGTCCTCTACATCCGAGATGTCGGATTCGCTTTCGCTACTCTCCCCTATGTTCGCGTGTATTATCAAAATTGATCTACGTCATCTTGCAGGTTGTCCGCAGTCCACATCTCAGTTTCCGTTTTCTCAACAACATGAGTGACATAATTTTGCTCTGTGACGTGTGCGAAAACGTCGTCGATCAACTGACGTACCTCGTCGTTTTTAAAAGTAGTATTATGAGTACCTGGTGTGTAAAGGGGTAGTGAAGCGCAATACATGATGTCGTATCCTGTTGGCATCACTTAGCTTCTCCTACTCAATTCCTATCTTCACCTCCAAGCTGGTACACACCGGTAACCTGAGCAACCCCACTGGAGATTGGGTAACCAACCCCAATGGAAGGTGGGGTCAGGGCTGACGAAGAAGGGAGTCTTGGTCCTCCGACGAATAGGGGGTTGGGCTGAAGGTTAACTACCTTCTCCTAGAAAAACCATGAGTTATGAACGTTCAAGGAAGAAAAGCCGGACTGATTAAACGACGACGACTGTGCGAGAAAAAGGAACACGATTTGAGGGTTGCAACATGGAATGTTCGAACATTGTACAGATTAGGGGCTCTCCAAAATCTCTTAAACGAACTAAGTAGATACAAAATTGACATAACTGCCATACAAGAAATGAGGTGGATTGGAAACAATATTATGGAAAAAAAGAGCCATACCATTTTCTACAGCTGCGCTCCTAAAGATCACATTTTGGGCACTGGATTCATAGTTAACAATAGAGTAAGACATATAATAAAAGACTTCAGAGCCATCAGTCCCAGAATGTGTATTTTAAGAACTAAAGGACGTTTCTTCAACTACAGCCTAATTAATGCGCATGCTCCCACAGAAGAAAAAGAAGAGGAAGTCAAAGAAGAGTTTTATGATGAATTAGAGTCCGCATACCAGTCATGCCCAAAAAGTGATATAAAAATAATTTATGGAGACCTAAACGCAAAAGTTGGAAGAGAGCAGCAATTCCAACCCACAATAGGTAAGCACAGTCTCCATGAGCAATCAAATGACAATGGCAATAGGTTGGTAAACCTAGCAAGATCACTTAACATGGTGATTGCCAGCACATACTTCGCTCGAAAAGATATACACAAAGGCACCTGGAAATCACCAGACGGACTTACAGTGAATATGATAGATCATGTTATTGTAGACTCAAGACACCAATCGAATATAATAAACGTCCGTACCAGAAGAGGGGCAAATGCGGATTCTGATCACTACCTAGTCGAAAGTAGGATAAGGGCTAGAATTTCAAACATCAAAAAGGAAAGAGGCTCTAAACATGAACGATACAATATAGAAGGACTCAAAGAAACAAACAAAAATAGAGAGTACAAAGAAAATATAAGCATCAAACTAGAAAACAGACTAAAACATGAAAACCTAAATGAGGAGTGGGAAGAGTGCAGAGAAATCATAAAAGAAACAGCTAAAGAGGTGTTGGGCATGGAAGGTAAAGAAAGAAGAACAAGAACGAATCACTGGTTTGACGAAGAATGTCAAACTATAACAGAAAGAAAAAACAGAGCATATCTACAGATGCAACAGAGGCATAGAACCCGACAAGCAGAGGAAGAATATAAACAACTACGTAAAGAAGAAAAGGAAATTCACCGAAGAAAGAAGAGAGAATATATCAACAAAGAACTTCAAGGACTACAAGAACTAAGTAAACCAACAGAGACAAGAAAATTTTACCAGAAACTCAACAAAAGCAGAAAAGAGTTCAAACCGAGAACAACGATGTGTAAAGATAAGGAGGGTAATATATTGACAAAACAGAAAGAGATACTTAGAAGATGGACAGAACATTTTAAGGAAAAGCTTGGGGTGAATAGGACGGAGATGAACCCTGATATACCGTTAGACCAAGCAGACAACAGAGAAAAGAGTCCACCAACAATAGCAGAGATTAGAACAGCAGTGGACAAATTAAAGAACAATAAATCACCGGGATTGGATCAAATATCATCGGAGCTACTGAAAGAGGGAGGAGACGCATTACTTAAAGCCATACATGAGCTGATAAGAAAGATATGGTTGAATAAACAGCTACCAAAGGAGTGGAATAGCGGCATTATTGTACCACTACATAAAAAAGGAAACCAGTTAGAATGTGAAAACTACCGTGGAATCACGCTGTTGAATGCGGCATACAAAATAATGTCCAACGTAATGTATGAAAGACTTAGACCATACGCTGAAAAAATAGTTGGCAAATACCAATGTGGCTTCTATAGACAGAAGTCAACAATAGACCAGATATTTGTTCTGCGACAGATACTTGAAAAAACAAGTGAATATAACATCGACACACATCATCTCTTCATAGACTTCGAAAGCGCATATGACAATATAAACCGAGAATTCCTAATAAAAGCAATGAAAGAATTTAATATACCAACACAGCTAATAGAATTGATAAAAGAAACACTAAAAGTAGAAAGTAAAATCCGGATACAAAACGAATTAACGGAAACAATAGATGTGAAGAAGGGACTACGCCAAGGAGACGCTCTATCATGCATATTATTCAACATCATACTTGAAAAAATAATAAGAGACACAACAGTTAATACCCGAGGAACAATAATTAATAAAAGCGTGCAAGTACTAGCATTTGCAGATGATGTTGATATAATCGCAAGATCAAGAAGAGAAATGATAGAGGCATTCACTCAAATAGAACGAGCTGCAAAAAATAGTGGTCTTAAAATCAATCAGACAAAAACAAAATATATGCCTGCAAATAAAAACGCACAAATAAGGCAGCTGCCAAATTTAACAATAGGAGAATACAACATTGAGGCGGTAAAAAACTTTACATACTTAGGATCCCTAGTTACGTCTGATAACAACGTTGCAGAGGAAGTGAAGAGGAGAATATTTATTGCCAATAAATGTTACCATGGCTTAATTAGGCAACTAAGATCAGATAACGTCTCCAGAAAAACAAAATGCCAAATATACAAAACCTTAATAAGACCGGTACTCACATACGGTTCAGAAACCTGGACACTCTCTAAAAGGGAGGAAACGTTATTAGCCACCTTTGAAAGAAAAATCTTGCGACACATATATAAGGGCACAAAAGAAAACGGGATTTGGCGGAGAAGGTATAACTTTGAACTATACAACATATACCAGGATCCGGATATCATAACATTCATTAAAATAGGAAGGCTACGTTGGATTGGACATGTGGAAAGAATGGAAGAAGGCGAAATACCAAACAAAATATTCAAACAAGTGCCAGTAGGAAAAAGAACAAGAGGAAGACCGAAGCTGAGATACGTAGAACAAATAGAAAATGATATAACAACATTAAAAATTAAAAACTGGAAAAAAAAAGCACGAAACAGGTCAGAATGGAGAAGAATCCTTGAACAGGCCAAGACCCAAAAAGGGTTGTCGAGCCAGTGATGATGATGATGATTATGAGTACCTACATATCGCTTAACTTGGTTCCACACCATTTCTATAGGATTCAATTCGCAGTGATATGGAGGAAGCCTTAAAATATAAACATTATGTTGTGAAGCATACTCATCAATATAATACTTATCGTATTGATCTTTAAAAGCACGCGCTGCTTCTAATAACTTGGATTTCAAATAACTCTCCTCGAAAAAAATGTCTTTTTCCACTAGCCATTCCTTGATTGCAGCTTTGTTCCAGGAATTGTTAGGGAATCTCTCTTTACGGGAGTAGTACGATGCATTGTCTAGTACAATGACATTTCTGCGACCATTATTTGGTAAATTTGATATTAATGTCTCCTTAAACCACGACTCAAAATATGCGGCATCCATTTCATCGTGATAGTCGCCATCATTTTTCTTTGCCAGAAAAAACACGCTGGTGTGCCAGGAAGGAAACCTCCCGAAAAACCTGCATGCAATAAAACATATCGTGGACCTCGTTTAGTAGGTGCTTTTAAGCCAGTACTTAAACCTTTGAGAAAAGCATCACGACTGTTTTGTATCGTAGTATCGCAAGTATTCGTAATTTATAGATTGGCCAACATTAACTCACGATTCGTCCAAATATATGATATTGCAATGGTCTTTTCGCAAACGTCGTATAGTTCTCAAATAATTATGGCGCCAATGAATAATATTCCCTCCCTCCACCATAATGCTTCTTCGTCCACGTTTCTTATAAACAAATCCAATATCTTTCAGAAGTCTGTATAAAGTAGAAAGAGACAACGGCTGTATATTCTCATTACCTTGTATGAAGTTATGTATATGCTTTAAGAATGGCGGCAAATTTTTCATGAAAAATTCACCATAACCAATTCTCCGTAGAATACTTCTTACACCCTCGTCATATGTGAATATTCTAGAATTTGATTGACACACTCGTTTTTTACGTTTTTTTTTGGCGATTTCAACGTTCCACCCTGTTCTTTTTCTTTTTTGAAATTGTAAATGTTTCTTTCGCTAACACCAGTCATCAACGAAGTACGTCTTACAGCAGCACTTACATTAAGTTGTTTTGTATTTAGTAAAAAACACAACACATTTAACACTATGAATTTAGCGCAACCGTTAAATAATTCACCGGATTTAAACTTATGGGACTCCATGCTCTCTGTTGAAACTCGGACTAAATTTTGAAGTGTAGTTTCGTTTTCCAAAAGCACTTTCATCCCCTACCCATCCTTAGGATGGGTAGGGGATGAAATAGGGTAAGCTCTGAGTTTAATACATGATATAAAATATTTTACTCGTACTGCCGGCAGATGCATTTTATCCAAGCTGGTCCTGTGAGACAATGAGCAATCAATAGCTGGAGAAAACCGACAACCCTGCGCGTTTATTCTCCATAAGAAAAGCATTGCCGTATCTTAATCGTACTGCACTCTCAGTGTGACATTTTCTATAGACATCCGGTACTGTACCTCGCTATTACCATACTGTGGGATAAAGTATATAGATATATAAAGATAATAGGCACCGAAGAAATGTAACATAAATTTAATTTTTGTAGTATATTGTAAAGTATATGTAGTATAGGGTCGTACTGATATGTTACGGTCTCTCTGTACCACGAACTACCTTTTTGCCTAATGTTAGTCAGCTAAAAAGTCAGCGAGAAATACGTTTTGTTGCACTTAATTTTTTTATGTTTTTTTTTTGTTTTTCATTCGACTCCTACTGTATTAAGTTCTTTACTAATTTAAGATCGTCATGTACTCTATTTAATTTTTATTTTCCTATGTCTTCAGTGTTACTGCATTTGTCTTTTGATTTCTAGCCTGTTTTTTCAGTTCTGAACATATTTCCGTCGCCTTTTATTTTACGGGATATGAAGCTAATCTCATCAGCGTAGGTTACAAGTTGTACTGATTTGTTTGTTGTCATTCAGTTGCCTTAGGACACATTCAAGCGCCAGATTCATTTAAGCTTGAGGCTGCTTATTAAGGACAGATATAAATATTTTATAACCTAAACATCAGATGGTTATACCGATATAAGTGTCACATTAAGAGATATTCTGACTTGTTCAACTAATTTGTATATACTCATTATCACCCAACCCTTTGTGTCCACTGCTGAACATAGGCCTCTCTTATTTTTTCATCCAATTTCTTGACATTTTCTTGAGATCGTTAGTCCAACGAGTAGGGGGTCTTCCTCTACTTTTTTTGTCTCCACTCAAGCAATGTCTTCGTCTACCTTTCATCACTGATTCGGGCAACGGGACGTGTTCGACCCAGTTCCATTTCAGGGTAGCAATTCGGGAAATTACATCGGTAACTCCTGTTCTTCGTCTTAAGTCTTCATTTTTAAATCGGTCACGAAGCGATATACTTAGCATTGGCCTTTCCATTTTCTTCTGAGCTATTTGCAGCGTTTAAGAAGTTGTAGCTGTTAATGCCAAAGTTTCGGCACTATGGGTCATCACAGGTAACACACATTGGTCAAATGTTTTACGTTTTAAAGAAATTGGTATATCGCATTTATGGTGAATTGGTTATAACATGCTAGGTTTATTCTTCTTCGTAGTTCGCATGTTTGGTTGTCACTTGTGATCTTTATTTCGTGTCCAGTATATATGTATTTTTCCACCAGCTCTACTTCGTTGTCTCCAATATTGATATTTTTGCTAGGTACTAGGTTTGTCATGAATTTGGTTTTGGAGATGTTTATTTTAAGACCCACACTGGCGCACACTAACTGAAGTTCAAGTAGCATAATACATATCTCTTAGAGATTGTACGAGAACAAAACTGTGTCGTCTGCGAATTTCAAGTTTGTTAATCTTCTACCGTCAATGTGCAGGTCTTTCTCTGCACAGTTAAGTCTTTTACAAGCTTATTCTAATAGTGCGGTAAACAGTTTAGGCGATAAGGTATCACCCTGTCGGACTCCTCTGCCGATTGGGATATGATCCGTTTTTTATGTAGTTTTGCCGACATAAATTGGCCCTGTCGACATAACCGTCGTTTTGTACATATTAATACACATAATTTATAGATACAAATCTAGTTGGGAAATGAAGCTGATTGATTTTCAAATTAATTTTTTTAGAAATTCGTAATATTCCTAGACATATCGGCAGTAAGAGAATGTATAAATATATAATTTTATATTAATAATAATGAGAATATGATAAACATATACAGATAACTGGCATTATTGATGTTTTAAAATAACTTTTAATTTAAATCATTAAAGACTACCACCCGTTAAGATAGGCAAAATGCTTCAGTTTTCTACGTTCTATTTTAAATTAAATTAAAAATGTATTTTTTTTTTGGAAAAAAGCGTAGGTAAGGTAAGATGGGGCAAGTGCGAACGAAAAAATTCATAGTTAATATTCATTTAACTACAAAAATTGCCTCTTTCAAATTAAGATTTTTTTAAACTTCTGTCGTATAATTGTGATTATTAACCGACCAATTAAAACTATTTAGATAACAAAAATACATTACCTACCAAATTTGCCTATACATTTTTTTTTCGCAAGTACATGTTACGCACTTGCCCCACTGATCCGGGGTAAGAGCAGAATGTGCCATTATTTTTGCTAATAATAATAAGTGTTCCATACGGGGCTAGTGCAGAAATCCTACATATATGTAATTTTTATTCTTTATGCTTAACTTTAATAAAATATTAAGAAAAAAATGCTACGAAATATTTTTTAGGAGAGAGTCAAAACAATTTCAGATATTTTGACTGAAAAATATTTATTTAAAATAAAAACATAAACTAAACGTACCAGAATGAATAAATCCTGTTAACAGTAACAAAAAATAATAATAATTGGAAAAAATACTTATGCTATGCTTCAAACACTTCAGGTGCAGTCTCAAAAATATACTTTTCGTAATCAGCAGTTATTGATATTTTTGGAACAGGTAGTTTTGTTTCTATGTCCGACAGTAGAATAGTGCAGACATCGTTGGGTTTTAAAATAAAATGGCACTTATTTGTGAGCCTTTTCAAGCCTGTTACTTCGGCTTCATCACCATTGATCAGTTGTTTCACCAAACAAACATATTTGAACATTTTCTTTTTTCCAGGAAAATTTACTAATACAAAATCCCCAATTTGTATTTTGGTAAATGTAAGTTTGTCAGTAGGGTTTTTTCATCAAACTCTTCCAAATCACTTTTGCTTAGCTCGTCAAATTCAACAATTCTGTTTTCGCTTGAATCACTGTACCAAGAACTATTATCATTTTCGGAACTGCTTTCAGCAATTTTTTTTTGTAAATCTTTTTAATTTTTTTTTCTGGTTTATATTTTTTTTGTTGTATTTGAACTTAAAATTTTTTCAACATCGGCTCTTGTTATCACCTCTGCACCCAAGCACACGCGTTTTCTTTTCTTCGAATTAGAATTGTTTTCACGTTTGGTTGACCTCAATAACAACTCTTCGAATGAAACATCCAGAATCTTCTCAGTTTCTTGAAATGTTTGTATATCTGTCGAGCTGGAAGTTGACTGTGCTTCGACTGTGATTGGATTTTCATTATTTTTTGCTGATGTACTAGGCAAAGTTAAGTCGGGACCATCAAACCTAGCCACGTTACGGGTTTTTTTGCCAACGTTGGAGAGCCACTGGGTCAAATAAATCTTGCTGAATAATATTCCTATTCAGCGGAACTATTCCTGCTTTAATGAAACCACTCACTAATATTTCGGGCCTGGTTTCCTGCCATATTTCTCCTATCATCTTGGAAAACATACTTTTTGTTACAGCGGCCCCCACATTTCTTCTCTGCCATTCAACAAGTTTAGCATCCCAACGGGTCTTCAGTGATTTAAATACACACAAATCTAAGGGCTGGAGTACATGACTGGTGTGAGGAGGGAGCTTAAGTATCGTAATATGGTTTTCAACAGCTATATTTATGACATCTGCTCCAAGATGACTCGCGTGTCCGTCGTAAATTACTAATACCGGTCGTTCTGAACCAATAAACTTTAAAAAACTGTTTTCAAAATAGTTTCTAAATACAGTTGTCTCCATCCACCCTTTAGGAGTGGCAGCGTAGGTAGTATCTAAAAACTCCGTGCCACGCGGAGCAGTCCACTGGTCCCAAACATGTTTACCTTTGAAGACAATAAGCGGAGGTGCTTTTTTGCCACTTGCGCTGCAGCACATAAGAACAGTTGTATTTTGTTTGCCAGGCCCACTAATAGTTCTTGTGGATGGAGCTCCCCTTTGTCCGACAATTTTTGTTTTTGACGGATCTGTGCAAAAACTGCTTCCAAAAAAAAGTTCCAAATTTGCGACGGGCGTTCTTGCAAACCAAGTTCTTCTATAACGTTTTCAAGTAAATCAAAATAGTTGTAGATCAGGAATGGGTCAAGGTTTTTTTTTCTAGCAAATTCAACACTCTGGGGTTTTTTAATAGAGAGGTTATGTCTACGCTTGAAATTAAGAAACCAATCTTCTCCTGGTTTACCATCTTTAAACTGTGTCTTAATGTTATTCTCTTTGACGAAGTCAGCTACAACCTGCAACACTTCTTTTCTAGAAAGGCCAAAACCCCATTTTTCCATAGTACGAAGGCCATTTGCTAGTTTTTCTTCTTCCTGTTGAGGAATGTCCTGAGTTCTTCCATAGCTGGAACTTTTTTGTCCTCTCCTACCTTTAAGGTGATCATGGAGAGTACTTCTTGGAATTGTGTACACTTTAGTAGCTCGGTATAAAGTCATTTGCCCAGATTTAATTGCCGACAGTGCAATTTTTAAACTCTCTTTCGTATATCCTTTGCCCCTGCTACTTCTGCGAATGTAATTTCTCACCATGGTGGAACTAAAAGCATAAAGAAAAACTGTGTGAGATTTGGGGCAAGTGCGTAATATGTGCCGCTCTTACCCCACAATTTTATCCGCACTAGCCCCGACTTTAAAAATACGTGGGGCAAGAGCGGTACAACAATAAAAACTGTCAAAAAGTAAATATTTAAAAAATATATTATGTTTATCATAAACTATTGTGCCTAAGATACTTACCTACCAAAAATAATATAAAGATGTTCACAGATTCGGTAGATATAAATGGATTAATTTTTATCAGTGACCTTGCTCGAGAAGTTGCAAAACACAAGTGACACTACCGTACCTATAACATCAGTGAAACGTAATAAAGCAGCTCGCTGTTGTTAAAGACTGTTGTCACGGGTATTAAAGATACCAAATAATAGATGGCAGCCCATATTTCAAAAGTGATAGGTTTTTATGATAATGTTCTGCACTTGCCCGATAATGCACTTGCCCCATCTTACCTTATAACTTTTTTGGACGTGGCTGTAGGTCCATTTTTTTTATTTTGTGTATTTGATTAAAAACTATATCTCTGATTTTTCAGAATTTTTTGTTGGCAAATGTTGTTTTAGTAATAGCTCGATATGTTTACGTAATTATTTCTCGCAATTCCCCAAGTGACACAGGTTGAGTTTTATAAACAACTGACTTGCGGTAAGCCCATAGATAAAGTTAGGTGGTGATAAGTCTGATGACCTCGGTAGCCACTCAATAGGACCTCTTTTTCTAATCCATTTGTTCGGATAATTAGTATTCAACTCGTGCCTAGCAGGAGCTGCATAGTGAGGAGGTACTCCATCTTGTTGGAAGTGCAGCATATCTTCGTCTAGAGCTAGGTTGCTTTGATCGCCCCTTTGGTTCTCTAATTTATGCACAATTAAAGGTTCGGTGTTTTCCAGCATATCTAGATAAATGCCGCCACTTAAATTGCCTGGTATGAACAAGGGGGCAATTATAGCATCGCCTAATATTATTGCCCAAACATTCAGTTTTTCAGGATATTGAGTCTATTGAGGTATTCAGTTTGCATCACTCCAGTACTGACAGTTTTGTTTATTTACATTACTATTCCGCATAAAAGTACATTCATCATTATCAGTGGCATTACAGCTCGTCATGAGCCAAAGCCTTCTTCGGAACAATCTTCCATTCGCCCCTGTCTCTGCCAACTCTTCTCCATGCTTTAACTCCAATGGATTTTAGATCATTCTCTATGTTATCTCGATACCTAAGTTTTGGTCTCCCTCTGGATCGTCTTCCCACTGGTCCTCTTTGGTCGAAAATTTTTCTGATTTTACAATGTCAGGTTCCCCAAAACTTCTGTGTAATGTTGTAGCGCCTACGCCACAAACCCTGTTCTTGGACTCCTCCACATATTTTCCTTAGAATTTTTCTCTCGAAACGTCTAAGCAGTTCTTGGTCGTTCTGTGTAAGTGACCACGTTTCTGACCCGTATGTTAACACTGGCCTTATTAGTGTTTTATATATGGTGATTTTAATTTTTCTGGGTAGTTTTGGAGCCATCTGTTCTCAAGCCATAATAGCACTTATTGGCAAGCACTATTCTTTTTTTAATTTCTTCGCTGACATTGTTGTCTTTGGTCAGCAGCGAGCCCAGGTAGATGAAGGTGTCCACACCTTCCAGCTCCAGATCATCAATTAATAGTCTAGGTATCTGGTTGCCTGATCTAGTACAATACATATACTTGGTTTTCTGTGTTTTTATTTTTAATCCCATTCTCAGATGGGATTCGTACTTGAGAAAATTATAGATACTTGAGAAAAGTACATTCTCAGTGTCACAACTATTTTTTAACACTCATGGTTGAACGCGAATTCTTTCAGTCATTAGTTCACGAAACTCAATTTGAAGGTCTGGATTGCAGATATTTGACGTGTTGATGCTGTAGGCTCTATTGCAATATTTCCTTAAAAGGACCTCAATTTGGGATGTTTTATTCAAATGCTGGCATGCAAATATGAAAATGATATATATATATATATATATATATATATATATATATATATATTATAAATAATATATATTTTTTAATCACATAGAACGTAAAAAAAATAAAAAAAAACTTCTGGGAATAAAGGCATTTTGCCTGTCTTAATGGGGGGTACCCTTTAAGTTCTAATTGCAATTAAGTTTAAATTTAAATTGGTGGTGTTTTATAAACAAAAACTATATCTAATACAGAGGGTTTCCAAACTAAACCGACAACGCTTTGCTCCAGGCAGCTCCCGTTAATTGATTCATTTTTATATAGGAACATGAATTTTTAAAGGGTTTAAATATTGCCTAAATGCACGGAATCAAAACAACACCGTGGTTAAAACTCAGATGTGCTAAACTAAAATCTCAGTAGTTTATATTCTCTCAAAACATACACACTATAAGATATATAATGTCCAATATACAAAATGGTTGGAACAAGACTGCTTTTAAAGTAAAAAGGTGGTTTAATCTTAATTTTAACACTCACCACTTTTTTAAACTTAATTATTTATTACAAACAAGCTACAATTTTAATTAAAAATAACATTTAATTTACACCTGGGAAATCGTTCTTAAATTCAATGTATTATTTTCGAACAGAACATATTAAACACTAAATTTGAAAAAAAAATTGTACATTTTTTTGATTTAAAATTAATTTTTAATTTTTATTTCAACTTAAACTCAATTAACAACTACGCAACACTAGTAAGAAGTAGAAGTATTCCTGTTCCTATATCAAAATTCATAAATTAGCCAAAGCTCACAGATGTCGAATGGTGAGGGCTCAATATAGAAACATTCTGTATTAAGCATTAAATACTTTATTTGCCGTACCAATTAATTAAATACCGATATATTTAATACTATACCTTGCTGATGCCATCAATATTGACATAGGACTTTCAATAAAAACAAAGTTTATTAATTTAATATTATTTTTGAAGTAAGATGAAAATTACATGAAACTTAAAACTTGGCATCACTTACCCATTTTCTTCTCTACTGGTCGTAGTTATATTATCATTAAACCAATCAGTTAACTTCGCGTCGGATACCACCTGGCAAACCAATTTTCTGTCACCTACATAAATAGAGTTATATTATTGAAATGAAACAACGAATTGACATTCTAATACTACAAAAGCAAATGGCAATTGGAAAGTCTAATACTACAAAGCAAAAGTAGAATCGGAAGTCGATATTTGAACTCTTCATGTAAAGTTACGTCGATTTTATTTGTTCTCGTCTTAAAAAGTTGCCTCGAACAAATATCGCTTGTACTATTTCGGTAATGTTAAAACATTAGGTTAAATGCCCAAGGCCAAGAAGTATAAGGTCAAATTTCTAACCTTTACTACCATCTTTGGGTTATAAGATTTCATTCGACACCTTACTTGTCACTTTATTGGTTCTAATAACGGAGGAGTTGTGTTTACGGACATACCAACAGACAGACAGACAAGGATAACTCAAGGTTTTTAGCATTTTTTTAAACACTGTAAAATTAATGAAAAGGTTGGTGAGGTAGACAAGCGGGCTGGGCCGCAGGTTTCTCATTCACTTCGCTGCGAGTGGTTCAGTGGGTGTGGGTTCGATCCCCAACTCGGTGTACTGAAAACCAAAAGGCTAACGCAGCAGTTTAAAATTCTAGATGAATCTGCGGCTTAGATTAGAATATGCTGGTGTCTGATCGGCCTATGGTGGAGCAGTACGGCAAGAGATAAGGGCTTGCGGGTGTCGCCTAAATACCGGTATATATATATATATATATATATATATATATATAGATGTGGGTAAGATTAGACACATACATAGATATACGCGACGTACCGTCAATGACCGAATCTTAACATCATAGAGGCTTTATTAGTATACAGTGTCACCCGTTTATATAGGAAACATATACATGAAAATTTAGTTTTATTAAAAGATTTCAACCATTTTTTTAATGTCAATTAATCTAAGTAATAATTATTTTTCAACAATATTAAATAAACCATTTTTTCAAATTTTTAGAGCATACTTCGATTGTTTTTCATAATTAGAAATAAATAATTTTTATACTTAATAATTTATTTTTATGAAAAAAATTACTACACAACTTGATTGATTTTAAGTACCCCCTAATACATTTTACCCGAATTTCACTAAAAATGAAACTAACGAAAACTAATAAATAAAACATAAATCAATTAATTAATAACAAAATTGGAAAATTTTTAACACTCGTATACTCTCTAAGCTAACATTTATAAATAAAACATTTATATAAATGTAATATTTTAAATATATAAAAATAATAAAGCAATAGAATATCTATCTCTGGACGAAATTTGGAAATACTTATTTTAGTTTATACAACATCTTCTTCCCATGGTGATCTAGATCTTCAGTTATTCAACTACCGAGATATCTGAAATTGGGGTTATATTTAATTGCATATTTCGTGTTCTACTAACCACCATTACCACAGTCTTGTCTATATTCATCTTCAAGCTCAGTCGTTCTCCTTCAGTATTTATTCTATCTAATAGTTGTTGTCGCGCTTCTTGACTATCAGCTATTATGACTGTATTATCAGCATAGCGAAGATTACTTATAGTCTGTCCGTTCATTTTGATTCCATCTTCAGTGTCACTTAAGGCTCTATCGAAAATCGTTTCAAAGTAAATATTAAAAAGGAGGGGTGACAGAACACAACCCTGTCGTACACCTTTTCGATTGAGAAATGTGATGTAGATTACAGTCCTACTCTCACAGGTGCCACTTGATTTATATAAAGGTTATTTATGATTTTAAGGTCATTCTCATATATCGAACGTTCCTGGAGCAATCTTACTAATTCTGAATGATTAACACAATCGAACGCTTTCTGGTAATCTATAAAGCATAGGAAGAGATGTTTTTGAACTCTGCATTTCTGAAGTAGGACAGTTATGCTATAAAGTGCTTTTCTTGTGCCAAATCCTTGTCTGAAACCAAACTGTGTGGGGCTAATGTCTCCTTTACATCTGTTGTATATTCTTGGGTGAATTATCTTTAAGAAGAGTTTTAGGACCCGGCTCAATAAGCTAATCATTCGAAATTGGTCGCAACTATTAGTGTTTGACTTTTTTGAGATTGGTATAAAGGTGGGTTGAAGCCAATCCTGTGGTATTTGACCGGACCGATAAATGTCGTTAAAAAGATCTACCAAGGCGCCTATAATGTCTTCACTCAACATTGTTATAACCTCTATATATATATGTCGTCTGTGCCTGGTGCTTTCCCCATTTGCTCTGTTTGATTGTCCTTACAACTTCTGACTTCAATATGTTGGGGAAGGGGTTCACTTTTATATTCACTTTCAGAGTTTCTTCTAGTATTGTTTGAGCATAGTTGCTAGTCGTTTCTCCAATGTTAAAGTAGATCCTTGGGTTAAAAGTTTTGTATGGCCAGCCACTTCTTTAACGAGTTCATGTATGTTTTTCTTCCAATTCCTCCATTTCTGCACACCTGTCTAGCAGCCACTGTTCTTTAGCTTTGCGACACTCTTTTCGTATTTGTCGGTTAATTTGCTAATGTTTGGTTCAGTCTTTGTTTTTAAATGATCTGCGGTCGTTCGTCATTGCTAATATTTCGTCAGTCATCCAACTCTCTTTTTGTATTTTTGGGAAGCGATCAGATACTTTGTGGTGGTTACGATAGCTTTTTTAATACAATTTCATTTGTCTTCTATACTGTCCGGTTGTTTAGATCTTGCAGTGATATCCGATATTGCCTTATTTAATTTTTCTGTAACTTTTAGTTTAACGTTACATTGTTTTAAGCTGTTTATATCAATTTTCTTTATGGATTTTCTTTTAATTTTCTTAAGCTTAATTTTCAATTTTCCTACTACGAGATTGTGATCAGATCCGATATGTGCTCCAGGGTACGTTATTACTCAAAAACGGGTACGTTTATGTTTTTTCAACACATAAAATATCAAAATATTAAGAAAATTAGTACTCCGCTGGTTTAGAACGTGTCAAAAATTTCGTTAAAATAGATTTCTTGATAAACACAAATGAAATATTTTTGATGAATATGTTTGACACAAGATCGTATAAGAACTAAAGATCGTATAAATAAAGTTAAGCAAATTGTGAAAGTAAACATTTAAACAAATAGCAAGAGGAAACAACTCTTCTTCAAACACCAAATTAGAATATGAAAAAACACCGAAGGATCATTGGATCCATTTTACTACCAGTAAAATGGATCAAATGAAAAGGAATATAAATAAAAATAGATCCACAAAAACAAAAAAAGGTGAAGCTAATAATAGAGCAAAAAATATATTTATGTATAGCATTTTTATTAATACCCTTTACAAAAGATGAAACAACATTTAAGCTAAATAACATAATTGTGAGATTTCAAATAATATTCTTAATTATTTCCCGATTCATCACGTGATTTATATTGACAATTTTTCTAAATAATATTCCCTTGGAAATATTCAAACCAATATTGTATACGCAAAAAATTTGATACCTATTTTTAATGGTTTTAAAACAATTTTACTTACACTCCGATTCTTTCGACCATTTCCAACCATGTCTCTCCATCATTTGAAGGAAGAAGACCAACTCTTCCTCGGGGTTATCAAAATGTTTCTTATTGTCTCGGTATCGACAATAATGCCTGAAATTATTGAGATTTGTGTGAGAATAAAAATAAAAGTATATTATTTAATGGAATAACATTAAATATTTAGTGGATATACCACA
Source organism: Diabrotica balteata (assembly GCA_918026665.1). Taxonomy (NCBI): domain Eukaryota; kingdom Metazoa; phylum Arthropoda; class Insecta; order Coleoptera; family Chrysomelidae; genus Diabrotica; species Diabrotica balteata. The sequence goes on along the minus strand of OU898279.1, from coordinate 91,861,531 downwards.
GATTTAATGCGACAATATACATAAACCTAAATCAATAATAAATAAATAAATAAAAGTCGATTCTTATACTGCCAGAGTGGCATTTGAAGTCCATTTTGTGACATTTCTCGTTTTTAGTACCACTTTTTAGTTTTAATTTTGTATTTTCCAAAAGTAACACAACGCACAGTAATAATCTTATAAGTCAAAAATAAAGTTTTTGAAAAACGTACAGGAAAAGAACTTGGCATATCCGTTCAAAACAGGGGAAAACATAGATAAGTCCAGGTAATTCTAGTTGTTGCGACTGTAATTCTGTAGGCATGCGACATTGAGTAACTTGATTTTTACAGATGCTCTAAGTTTCGTTGTTCTAAGGGTTATGTTAGTGATCAGTTTGTTTTATTTTAAAGTCAGATCAGTTTGTTTTATTTTAAAGTGAAAGTAATTATTTATACATAACACCTCATCAAAATAATCATGGCAGATACTTGTGCGCGTTCGAGTGATCAATTACCAGTCCCGTCACAGTCCCGGCCCCAAACCGGTTCCGTCTGGTCACAGAACTATTCGTTCGTCTATTCGTACACACCCGAAATGCATTAGTCTTCGGCAACCAATCTGTTGAAAAGATGGAAAGTTTCTCAGATGAAGAATTAGCAATAATTGCTATATGTTTGGACGAGGAAGAAGAAGCGCAAACAAACCAAACAAAAAGACGGAAATGCATCCCTGACGCATGGAAAAAAAGGAATAAAGAAGGATAATACGTGACACTGTATAAAGAACTGCTTCGTGATGTAAAATTTCATCAATATTTTAGGATGTCGAAAAATTGCTTTCTTGCCAAATATTATTTTTAAAATTAATGTCCATGTATTTTGCATGCGACAAACCAATATATTTTATTAAACATTCTAATAATTGTTCGTCAATAATTTTATTTTGTTCACTGGTACCGTCCGTCATGTTCCCGGCAAAACTAAAAGATTCGTCGCTGAGATTATAAAATCGGCCGAGCGATAGACGTGTCGAAACCTGACTGCTGGGAAACTGTTCGTTAACTGATGAATGTGAATGCCGGCGGCATATTTCTATTAAAGAATATTTTGTATGACGAATTGTTCGGTTCAGCGCCGGGACTGTGACGAGACGAGACTGGTGTGTTTAAATCAACCTTAAGGAATGAAAAAGTTTTTCAATTTCAGCTAAATTACAGTCTCATGAAACTGTTAATGTGCTAAGCGAAGCTTGTTATTGCGCTAAGAAATTTTTTGATGAAATCTCTAAACATAAAAGACAATCTTTTATAAAAAGTATGAACTTTGTTAAGAATAATGACGAAATAAACTTATACTTAGCGGACTGGATTACATTGGTTTTTGTACAATAAAAAAGGACTAGAAAACCCGAGAATGATGGTTTCCGAGATTGCACAGTCTGTTCTTCTTCTTCTTCTTCTTAGCCTTCTATCGCCCATGTTTGGACATGGGCCTCTCCCAACTCCTTTCATCGGTCTCTATCCTAAGCAACATATTTCCAATTTGTTCCGGTTATTCTTTTAATGTCATCAACCCATCTCATCTGTGGTCTTCCTCTTGGTCTTTTACTTTCGTAACGGTCTCCAATGTTGTATTGTAGTATTCCAACGTTGGTCTTTTTGTCTAGCAGTGTGGCCCATTTAAGTTTGGCAATTTTTGTTGTTATGTCCTCGACTTTTGTTTTTGATCTTACCCAGTCGTTTTTCTTTTTATCTGATAGTCGTATACCTAATATTGCTCTTTCCATAGGCTAGGTTAAAAAGATTTAGCGATATTACGTCTCCTTGTCTCACTCCTCTCTGAATGGGGATGGGATTTGTATTTTCGTCCAGTTGTACTATCATGGTTGCATTTTCATACATATTATGTATTAGTTGCCTATATCTCGAATCTGTTCTACAATTATTAATAGCTTGTTCTATGGCCCACATCTCGATACTATCAAATGCCTTTTCATAGTCGACGAAGCCAAGAAATACGGATAGTTGGTATTCATTTGCCTTCTCTATCAATGTTGTCATTGTCAGCAGATGGTCTGACGTATCGTTTGCGGAAGCCAGCCTGTTTAACCGGTTGATAATTGTCCATTTTGTAGGTCAATCGGTTGTTAATAATTCTCATAAATAGTTTGTTTACTTAACTGAGCAACGATATAGGTCTATAATTCTGTAGATCACATTTGTCCCTTTTTTGTGTAAGAGTATTACTAGTCTCTCATTCCAGTCTTTAGTGATCTTGCTATTATGGAGACATCTATTAAATAGCTCTGTTAGTACAGGGATTGTTAATGTCTTGCTTGTTTTCAAGAGCTCAATAATTATACCGTCGTGTCCTGGACCTTTTTTTTTAGCTCTTTTAAAGCTCTTTCTATTTCGAATCCCTTTATATTTGGTAGTACTTCTGATCCCACGTTTTTTATTTTTATTTTGACGTTCTCCTTTATTGTTTCATTAGGCTGGCTTTGCAAGCTGTACAAGGATATGTAGAAGTCTTCGACAATATTTTTTATTTTATATTTGCTCTTGTCTTCCTTATTGTTAGCGTCTTTACTTTTAATGATTTTTTTAACTCCCGGTGCGGGCCTTAGACATTGTAAGTCTCTGTTTTTTCAATGACTCGCTCTATTAAGTTCTCGTTCTATTTTTGTATGTCGTGTTTTATTTTTTTTCTAATTGTTTTATTAAGTTACCTGTATTCTTGAGAATAGCGTTTGTTTTGCGCTAGTAGTTGTCTTCTTTCCGTCATTAGCTGTTTAGTTTCATTGCTTATTTTGTCTTCTTTAGTCGTTGTTTTCTTTGCGACCTGTAGTCCAGCTGCGAGAAGGTTTTTATTTATGTTTTTATTACTCTCGTCAATTTGATCCTAATTAGGTGAAGGATCAGATTTGAACTTATCCGCTAAGTCCTCTCGGAATTGCTCTTCATTTGTTCTTAGTTTAAAGGCATCTACCGTCGTTGTTTTTTTTTAAATACTTTTTCTTTTTTCTTCCATGTTTATATTTATTTTTGCTCTAACTATACGATATACCGTTGTTACGTTGTTTATTGTTGTGACGTCTTCAAATATTCCTTTGTTGTTTGAGAGAAAATAGTCTATTTCATTTTTGGTAGTTCCGTTAGGTGCGACCCATGTCCACTTTCTGTTAGGTTTCTTTTTATAGAAGGTATTCATAACATACATGTTTTCTTGTTCCAGGAATTCCATGAGTTTTTCTCCTCTTGTTTTACTTGTGCCGAATCCAAAGTTTACAATCTTGCTTTCAGTATTCAATCTTACTTCCAATTTTGGCGTTAAAGTCTCCCATTTCACAAGCACAGTCTGTTATCATGTGAAAATAAAACGGGAAGCCAGTGCGGAAAATGTTTAGCTGTGCAAAAATTATTTTGTGTTATTTCATACTACAATGTAAAGTTAATATACTTGTAAATAAATTGAAAAAATCAAATGAACCTCCTAACGACCTACGCGGTTTTTAAAAAAGGGTAACTACCTCACTTCATGCACAAAATTGATCATTTTCCCACGTAAATCTCCATAATAAAATCTAAGGTCCAAAATAGCAAATTGGTCACAAATTCGTACAGCTCAGAAACGGTTATAGGCAGATTATAAGGTATAAGGTATCCATGGAAAGGGTGTCAAAAAAGGTAGAAAAACTTGTTCAAGTCCATGTAGAAGAATAAAAAACAATTAATACCAGTAATATGCGAAATAAATTAAAAAAAAATAAACGTAAACCAACAACCGATAAAGCATTTTCCCTTTTATTACTGATTAATTGTAGGATGTATTTTAACATAATCACAGGGTTTTAAACTTTAAAAATGTTCTGAACAAAACCAAAAATGTGACTTATCCAGTTTTCCTGTTGCCTTCATTTGTCAAAATTATTAGGCAATTGTTGTATATGATCAAAACAGTTATCAAAATACTACAAATACATCACTGATGATTTCTTCTATAAATTTTGATAGCAAAATCTTTTGCTTTATACATTTATATATAATTTAAAAAATATGGAATCTGGAAAGATTAATAATTGTTTAAAAAATGCAAAAATTAAATCGATTTTCCAATTTCCAGAAATATAAAGAACTAATAAGAGAATATCTATAAATATTTCTTCATACTTTTTGTTTTTAGGGGTATTGTGTACAATGTACTTTTTGATATATCGTGGCATTAGAATCGTTTCAATAAAATAGTTAAGACGGTATACTACACTGAACGGCAAAAAAAGTGGCCACCCTATAAATTTCAGAAAATAAAAATTCATTGTAAATTTTATGCACTCTTTTATATTTCGTCTCAATTTAAATATTTACCGCGATTATGTATGCTTATTTTTGACAGATTTGACGTTTATGTTGTTGTTTTCTGTAATCGTTGTTTATTTTCTAAGTTGAAAACATTTAATTAAACAGTAATTTAGCTTTTTAAACGTGGATTTAGTTTAAGTGAATAATTAAGAAAATGTGTTATCTACAGTAAATGTTCCTAGAATGATTGCATTGCTACAAGACGAAAGAAGTCAAGTTTTATGTATCTAAAACTTTAGGTATTCCGAGAACTACAGTACTGAAGTCACCTGGTTTTGGTCGCAGCAGAGTTACCTCGCAAAGAGATAATCGTTTTATTATAATGAAACTTTTAAGAAATCGCCATTCCGGTGCAGTTGCTGTAAGAAACCGTCTGCAGGAGGTTCTAAGTGTGAATGTTATTGAGAGAACGGTTAGAAGACGCCTTAATGAAAGAGGACTAATGACAAGAAGGCCGGCTATTGTTCCGAATTACAACCCAGATACTGTATCAATCGATTAATTTCTACTTAACAAACAATATCAACACTGGAATATACAAGATGGAAGCCGAATTCTCTTTATTGATGAATCACGATTCTGTTTGAAATCTGGTGATGGCCGAGAGATGATTTGGAGACGGAGAAATTAAAGATATGCCCAAGCTGGCATGCTCCAGAGGAGAAAGATTGGCGGTGGTGGTGTCATGTTTTGGACTGAAATCTCATGTGAAGCTCGATGTTTTTTCAGAAGCAGTAGTTCTCTTTGGTCCATTTATTGCGGACACTTTTGCCTTTATGCATGATAATGTACGGCCGCATACTGCAAAAATCGTGACAAATTACGTGGAATATGTGAAGTAGGAATTAATATTCTAGAATGGCCAGCCTGCAGCCCTAATCTAGATATCATCGAACATCTTTGGAATAAACTTATAATTGTAGGGTTGTATCAACCAGGCCAGTCAGAAAATCCAGGCCAGTCAGAACATGCTTCGTGAAGAATATGAACGTATTCATCTAGTTTTTCCTCAAAATTTGTTCCTTTCCCTTCCAAATCATATACAAACGGTTATTGATGTTTTGGGACATAATACCCGATATTAGACAATTTTGTTCAAGTTCACTCGTAATTTTTATTGTTTGTAATTCGTTTCGATATTAACGTATCTTATTTATTAACGATCGTATTGCAGGGACCTATATAAAGATGATCAACGCCAAGAGCTTATTAGCCAAATCTCTGACGAGGTGGAAGAAGGACCTGATATACTCGAAAATGAAGTAAGACAGGCTATCAACAAGCTCAAATATAACAAAGCACCAGGTCTAGATATGATAACAGCAGAAATGCTTAAAGCCACAGAAGAAACCGGCGTAAAGTTACTTCATCTATTCTGTAACCAAATATGGCATTCCAAACAATGGCCTGAAGACTGGCAAAATCTACAATAACGACCATACATAAAAAAGGCAGCTTCCATAAATGCGACAATTATAGAACAATTTCTCTTATATCCCATGCCAGCAAGATAATGCTACATATAATCAATGAGAGACTGAAAACATTCCTTCAAAGAGAAGTTCCACAAGAGCAAACTGGATTTACCAAAGGTAGAGGCACTCGAGAACACCTGCTTAATATAAGACAGATAATCGAGAAATCTAGGGAATTCAACATCCCACTATACATCTGTTTTATAGATTACCGTAAAGCGTTCGACAGGGGCAAGTGGAGACACTTATGGCGAATACTAAAAGAAGTAGGCGTACCACAACATCTAATTATGCTTATAATCGAACTATATGAACACACTAATGGATCAGTTAAAGTACTTGACACACTTTCGAACGAATTTCATCCAGAATGGGGTGTCAGACAAGGATGTATACTATCTCCACAATTATTCAACAAATATGGGGAGTATATTATGCGAAGAGCACTTGAAGGATGGGAAAAGGGCATCTCAATAAATGGTCATAAACTAAACAACTTACGTTTCGCAGATGACACAGCCCTTCTTGCAAATAGTCAAGCAGAGCTGATAGAACTTATACGACTGATGGAAAACGAAAGTCAAATATTTGGTCTGCAATTAAACATATCAAAGACAAAGATCATGATAGTGGATAGACTACACAACAATTATCCACACATAACCACAATTGACCGGTTCGAGGTTGTGAGCTCATACTTATATCTGAGATCATTAATCACAAACACAGGGTCATTACAAGAAGAGATTAAACGTAGATGTGATCTAGCAAAAGTTGCCACAGCAAAAATGACCAAAATATGGAAGGACTGTCAAATTTCAAGAGCGATAAAGATGAGGTTGATCAACTGCTTAATATTCCCAATACTGACCAACGGATGTGAATCTTGGACTCTGAGACAATCGGATAGAAGAAAGATAGACGCCACTGAAATGTTCTGTTGGAGACGAATGTTACGAATTCCTTGGACCGACCGCAGAACAAATAATTCAATTTTAAGAGAGCTAAAAGTTAGCCAACGACTCTCTAGTAAAGTCCATCTCCAACAATTAAAATATTTTGGGCATGTTATGAGAGCAAACACAGAAAACATGGAAAGACTCGTAATACAAGGAAAGGTAGAAGGCCGAAGATCACGAGGAAGATCCCCAACAAGATGGATAGATCAAATTACAGGAATATGCCAAAGACCTATGCATGAATTAAAAGAAATGACCAGAGACAGAGATCTCTGGAGACGGACAATACACGACATCACGTCGACCACTACACTCCCCCCGCGGGGTCAGGATTGAAGAGAGAGAGCTAAGGAATCAAGCAGTAATGGCCATTTTTTTTGTTTTAAAAATAAAAGATGTTGAGTATACAATATGAAACAGTTCATAACACTTCCAATGAATTTTTATTTTCGGAAACGAGCATTTACATGTAAATACGGAAATGGAATTGGAGATTGCTTGGTCCCACTCTTATTACACCAGATGCTGCTATTGCAAAAAATCTCAGTTCTAATGAGCTAGAAATACTTTGGAGCAGGACGATTAACAAGAAAGTACGAAGCATTGGAAAGACTTAGGGCGAACTGAGAAACCTGATGGGAAATAGAGGCTGATCTCTGATAGAATCTCCTAGTTGCCCTATGTTACTCAGGAAGTTATAGGAAAAGTCAAGTCCAGTAAGTCAAGATCGGTTAAAAGTATTGGATTCATATTTTATTGCTATAATAGAAACGGGTCATCTAAAACTTCGTTAGAAAATCTGATATAAAAAGCATTCCACAGATATAAAAAAATAAAATATAAAGATTAATAAAAATAGAACAACTATTTCACCACAAAATAAATTAATTTGAAATGCGTGTATCAAAAAAATATATTAAGAAGAGGTTATTCAAAATACCTGAATTTTTTTTAAATTTATAGGAACAAAGATTTATCAGAATAATTGACAAACTGTCGAAACAAATAGAGACGTTACAGTATGCGGTTTTTGTTTCGGACATTTCTTTTCGATCGACCAAAGTTTAGTGTGTGAGGTTCCATTAAATTACGATAATGCAAGGCCACATGCTATCCATAATAAACTCTTCACCCACAGTGTGTACCTTGCCTAAAATAATTTTTCCATTGAGTTTGATTTTTTTGCTACAGCTACTACCAATTTATAGACCATTTTTTCCGATATAATGTAAATTCACAAACGTAACCTCACACTTTGACGTGAAATGGAGATAAAAAATGTTTACAGTAATGATCGTAGTCAGTATTTTCATATTAAAACAATTTGTATAAGCTACATACCAGTCAGGGTGAATGGTCCAATTTCCAGCAAAATACCGCAAAAGTGGTTTTTTATCGGGCGGTTGAGACAAAGTTAAACGATGAATGTCGTTTTCAACTTTGGGCTCAACTCGAGCATAACCATATTTCTTTGGAAGTGATATGACAAGACTGAAAGGTGTACCATTTATACCTCTATAGTAATAGTCTCTAGTCATAAACGTAATGCGTCTCTGAAAAAAGAGAATATAAACTTTAACGTCATACAGAAATATTGGGTTACGTGGATATTATATAAATATCAAAAATATAAAAAAAAATTAAGTTGATATACCATACTGTTGAGAATTAATATTCTAGAATAGTTGAAAAATTTATGAATCAATGTTAACATAGTGAAAGGGAAAAAATCTATAAGTTTTAAAGGCAAAATATGTTTTATGTGCGTCCATTTGCAAAAATAAATCCGCATAAACTACTACGAATTATTAGTGGAGTACAGATAAAGAAATATCATGTAATACGATGCAACACAGTATAATAAAATGAAATACCATTTTACAATTTTTTATAAGTACAGCCTTGTTAAGGTAATTTAACAGTAGTTGATATTTGCCATTATAACAGTAATGTCCCATTACAGCCTGGTTACAGCCTGGCATACAGCCATACAGACTAGTTAACTTAACGTAATTTAAGAATAGTAGAATCACTTATTTGAGAATCCCATAAGTCATCATTTTACCAAGATAATTTTTACACTAAAACGGACTTTTAAACTGTGAATACACATTTCAGTCAGTGCATTCGTAACCTATCTTCACCGGTATGATTTGTCGATGTATTAGAGAAACACCATAAGTCCATGACTAAAGGCGTTTCTTCTATAGGTACATAACGCATGTCACTATAATTTGGCGCAAATATTGCCAATAATTTTCAGTCAAGTTCAATCTTGTGTTGTGAATGCACGTAGATAAATAAATGTGTAGTAAATACGACAGTAGTAATAATTTTGTAAATTACTTATTTGTATTATAGCTTGACAAAAATATTTTAAAATGAGTGAAAGCGACAGTGATCATAACGATATTAATTTACCTAATCAGAAAAAAAAGGAATAAAAAAACTTACTAATATAGAAATGAAATAATAAAAGCGAGCTAGAGTCAAAGAAAACGAATACATCAATTGGAAGGGGAAGAATGTTCCTGCAGTTACTTCTAGATCCTCCAAAGATTGCAAGTAAGTTGATAATTTGTTCTTTTCTATTAAAAAGTTTTCATTGAAAACAATTGTTTGTTGACTGATAAATCTAAATTTGTTAATACGTTCTTTATTTTTAGGTGCAGGAAAAAGTGCTTTTTATTGATGAGTAGCGACGAACAAATACAGTTTTTTCAACTATTTAGGGACCTGACTATAGTTTATTTTTATGAACGAGAGAGTAATTAGCATAATTTTAACTGGTACCTTCGACCACTCCATGGGCGTGCTCAAGATTAATTGAAAAATTACTTTGAATAATTGTAAAAAATAAATGAATAATTTCAGTGTTATAAAGAGTTATGTGTATGTAAACAAAAGTGACCTCTTTTATCACACACTATATTAGAACTGACTGGCCTACATTAAAAAGGGTTTTTAAAAAATTCACATTTTTTTTAATTTTTAAAAATTACAAAAGAGAAAAAGAGTTTTTAAAACCGTCTAAGGTATGTTAAATAGATGAATAAAAATATTAATATAAAACTTACAGCTCATCATCATCATCATCATCCAGCCAAATTTTCACATCCATTGTTGGATATAGGCCTCCTCCAAACGTCTCCAGTTCTCTCTATCTCTAGCTGCTGCAATCCAGTTTGTTTCTATTCTCTTTAGGTCGTCGGTCCATCGGGTGGGTGGTCTGCCTCGACTTCGCTTGTCGGCTCTTGGTCTCCACTCCAATAATTTCTTCGTCCATCTTCCGTCTTCCATTCTAGCAACATGTCCAGCCCACCTCCACTTTTGTTTATTGATTCGCAGTATAATATCGTCTACGCCAGTTCGTCGGCGTATCTCCTCATTTCTTACGCGATCTTTCAAGGTCAGGCCCAGCATTGATCTCTCCATTCGCCTTTGTGTTACCCTCAGTTTTTCGGCAGTAGCTTTCGTTAAAGTTAAGGTCTCTGCTCCGTAGGTCAAGACTGGTAAGATGCATTGGTTAAATGCCTTCCTTTTCAGGTGAAAAAAAAAAAAAAAACTTACAGCTACTTGTTACAAATCCAAATCAGATTCAGAAGATGAACTTTCAGAACCAAGATTTATAATAACTGGCTCGATCATTTTATCAGTAATATTGTCCAGCTTCCACATTTTTTCCTCTTCTTTAATAGTATGATTTACTGCCTTTTCCCAGTTTTCAGGTTTTAGGTACATTATTTACGGCCTCCAAAAACAACTGTTTAACATCATGAATTTTAAAAGTGGTATTTTTTCTTGAAACTTCACTCTTTATCTGTGCCCATACCAGTTTAATCGGGTTTAATTCACAATGATATGGTGGGTATCTAAGTACTGTCATTCCACGATTTTTGGCAATTTCATCAATTTCGTATTTTTAAAATTTTTCTTTATGAAGGGCACACAACGAATAAAGTTCCTTTCTTATAGATCCGGGATGGTACGTAATATTTTTTGAACTCAGCCAATTCTGCAAGTCTTTTTTTAACCACTTGGATGTGGGCAGTCCTTCTATAAGTCTGGAGTGATAACTTGCATTATCCATTACTATTACACAGTTGTTAGGAAGAAGATCTATCATTTGTTCGAACCATTCTTGAAAGACACCAGCGTTCATGTCTTCATGGTAGTCACCGGTACGAGTTGATTCAAAAGTTAATAAACCACCTTCAACAAAACCGTCTGAACTGCCAATGTGTACTATTATCAACCCTTTCCTGATGGTGGGTTTAAACCAGTAGATAAGTTATTTACAAAAGCGTGCCTTTGACTTGTAACAGTTTCATCCTGCCAAAATTTATTTGGTGTATGACCCTCGTTGATCCATGTTTCATCAAGATAAAATATTTTTCCGCAAATCGCCAGGAAATTTTGACATTCCTGTCAAAATTTCTTGAAGAAAAAGTCAGGACTTCCTTACTATATAAATATCATTTCCTTACAGTAAGGAAATGACATTTCCGTACAATTGTTAGTGTTCTACATAAAGTTTGACAATTTAACCTCAATACGTTTCCATAGTAACCCAAGTAATTTTATTAGGAATTTCAAAGCACCATTTATTTGGGAATAAAATTATCGCCTTTTTTTTTAAATCAATCAATATCTGTCGAATTTTAAACGATTTGCGGAAAAATAGTATGTTTACCTCGTAGGAAAAGCCACATTCCTGGACTCTGTGTTGCTAAGTCTCGGCTTGCGCCTCGACTTAGAAATCTTCACAGTCGTCCAGGAATGTTAAGCTTTTCCTACCCGGTAAACAATGTACTATTTCTTTTTTGGTTTCTCATTTCCTTTATGGTTCTTAGAAAATGTCTTCTCCATATAACAATATCGCTTCTTTCTAATAAAATAGACTTTCTGGGATTCTTTTTCCAGCGAAAGCCTATTTCTTTTAAAAGTTTCCATAACGTACTTCGACTCATTTCTGGGTAATCCTTATCATCTCGAACTGAGACAAGAACTTTATCCAATGTTGGAAATTCTTATCTAAAGAAGAATTCATGCGCTTTCCATCGAAGTCCTTCTTTAAAATGATATTCTATTTGAAATTTTGGTTTCCCTGGAGCATTACGTGTCATTTGAAAACTACCACATTTCTTTTCTTTAATAACTCTGTAAATCGTAGATTTCCCAACACCAAGTGTACTGCTAACTAACTCAACGGTCTCATTAACACTTTCACATAAACGTTTGTCTGTAAATGATTTAAAACAATTAAATATTAATGTTTTTTCATTAACTGTTAAAGGACCAATTTTTCGGCGTTTACACGGCACTTCCAAATTTTCCATAACACTAGTATACACAATAAACTGCACCTTGCAACTGAAGTACCTACTTTTAGTGAACTGTTAAGAATTTTGAATACGCCACTTGGACCTTCCTACAAAATGGAAAAATCCACTATCACATTTTCTGTGGAATAAGTTTAGAAGGTAATTATCTAGTCAATTACTGTCGTAGATTCCTGGAATTAAAGAATTAAACGTTTGATTGTTGAAACCCTTACTTCGTGGAATGCACTCATTTCAGATAAAATAAAATGTTTTATTTTATCTAAAGAATTAAACTTTATTTTGCAAATAGGTAGGTACTTAATAAACTTTTATTGGTTATATATAACCAATAAAATAAACATCTTACATTTCTTGCAAATTCATTAGTAACTGTTAACCTCCATCACTCCGACACTGGGAAGCTTATTTAGGGATTAGTAACCCTCACAACTATTGTATTCTATTCTGCTCCAACCTTTATACCTGGTGGTCATACTCAATTTAAAATTGTTTTCCTATATACTTCTGTAAACTTGTTCACAAATATCTGTTTTTCGTTGAGTCACCCGTATCAACAGTTTAGGGATTTGCATACATAATTTATTGTTTTATTACTCTCTCATACATAAAAATACACTATAAGAAAAAACAATCCAAAAAAAAACAAAAAAAAAAAATTAACAAAATGAATATTATAAAACAATAAAAAAAAATAATAAAAAGCAAATAACAATAACAATAAAACAAAAGTTACAATGTTATATATAATAAAAAAAAATAACCAAAAGTAGGCATCCACCAACACACTAAAATTATTGTGTTATAATTATCTTAATTTAACATGGATATAATATTAATATGTTTATAATGTAAACAATGGAAGCGAATGATAAAACTATGAGAAAACATGACTGGCCTTTTGGCTTTGCCAGTGCCATTAATATAAGAAAAAAGTGTCCTGACTACAAAAAATGAGCCAGATTGTTACTTACAAAGCCTAATTTTCGCAACTGAAGTTAAGCGACAACGTAGAAGAAAAGAACTTGGCGAGTCTTTAAAATCTAATAGATGTAGTAGCTATGTATACTCCATCATATCATCCCCTAATAGAAAAATTTATCGTTTGTAAATTAGCCTTCTGTTTTCTTCACGGAGTAACAATTGACCAAGTGAGGCATCTCGTACTTCTTCTAAGTGCAGGAAAATCACCATTCGACAAACAGCAAAAAATTACCCCAAGCAATGTAATTTCTTATATTATTACATATGCTATTGGTGAACATATTAAATCATATTTCAGAAAGTTAGCTCATTATACTAATCATATAATTAGCAAAAAAATCAAGATACTAATATATGAAACTCTTATTAAACCTGTCCTAACATACGAGTCAGAGACATGAACTATGGTAAAAAGCGACGAAGAACTGTTCTTCTTTCTTCTTAGAGTGCCGTCTCCCTACGGAGGTTGGCAATCATAATGGCAATTTTTATTTTAGAACTTGCTGCTCTAAACAAATCAATCGATCTGCATTGGTACCAATCACGTAGATTCTTTAACCATGAGTTCTGCCTTCGGCCAACAGATCTTCTTCCTTGAATCTTTCCCTGTATTATCAGTCTCAAAATTTCATATTTTGGTCCCCTCATCACGTGGCCTAGGTATTCCAGTTTTCTGGTTTGTATAGTGGTGATTAGTTCTGTTTCTTTACCAACCCTCTCCAGTACTTCTTTATTTGTAATTCTATCAGTCCATGATATTTTCAATAATCTGCAGTATAACCAGAGTTCGAAGGCCTCGATTCTTTTTAAATTACATTTTTTTAATGTCCAAGTCTCAGCTCCATATAATAATATTGAAAATATATAACAGCGAATGGTACGTAGTCTGATCTCCAAATTTAGATTTTTGCACGTTAGGAGCGGCTTCATTCGTATAAATGCTGATCTGGCAATCTCTATTCGTCTGTTTATTTCTACAGTATGATCATTGGTTTCATTGATCAAAGTTCCCAAATACTGATATTTTTCTACTTGTTCTATCACGTTACCATTTATTGTCAATAGGTGATGTATATTTTGTGGCCTTTTTGTAATCAGCATGTACTTCGTTTTTTTAGCGTTTATAGTAATTCCCATCTCAGCACTATTTATACTCAAGCTTTCGATAAGATGTTGTAGATCCTCTATACTCGTTGCTATGATCACAGTGTTGTCTGCATATCTTAAATTATTAATTAATTTTCCGTTAACGGTGACTCCCGCTTCGATATTATTGAGCGTGTTTTGGAAAATTTCTTCAGAATATAAGTTAAACAAAAGTGGTGATAACACACATCCCTGTCTAACTCCTCTACATATCCTCATTTCTTTTGAGTGTTGCCCATCAATTTAAACTATTGCACTTTGGTTCCAATATAATGTTTGCACTATATTTATGATTTTACTGTCAATGCGCTTGTTCATAAGTATTGATATTAGTTTTTCATGTCTTACTTTATCGAAAGCTTTTTCGTAGTCAACGAAGCACAAGTGTAGATCAACATTTACATCCCGACATCGCTGAATTAATATGTTGATTGCAAATAGTCCTTCTCGAGTACCCATTCCATTTCGGAACCCGAACTGCGTCTCGCTAATATCCTCCTTTGGCCTTTCGTATATTCTCTTACGTATTATTTTTAGCAGAACTTTTAAAGTATGACTCATAAGGCTCAGTGTTCGGTAATCAGAGCACTCTTTTGCTGCTTGTTTTTTAGGGATGGTTATAAATGTTGACTTTAGCCACTCCTGTGGTATTATTCCCGTATCGTACACCGTGTTGAATAAATCTGCCAATACTTCCAAGTTGTCCTCTTCCACTAGTTTTAACAGTTCTACTGGTATTTCATCTAATCCAGCTGCCTTATTGTCTTTAGAGTTTTTGATAGCATATTTGATTTCATCTATCGTGATCTTCTGTATCTCTAAAGGATTTAATTCTTGTATTTTCTGCATTTCACCTCTTTCATCTTGGAAATGTTCTCTAACGTACTCCTCCCATCGCCATAACTTCTCTGGTAAATCTACTAGTAGTACTCCTTTTTTGTCTTTTATGTGTCTTTGATGTCTATTTCGACCCATTCCAGTCACTTCTCTAATTTTTTTGTGCATATTTCTCATATCATATTTTGTTTCTAGTTCTTCTATCTCTTTACATTGCTTCATCAAATAGATTTCCTTAGCTGTTTTGATTTTTTCCTTAATTATTCGTTGTATTTCTTTATACTTCTGTAGATCTTTTCGTTTATATTTCCTTCTTTCTTCCATCAGTAATAGTATTTCTTCTGCCATCCAGTGTTTTTTAGCCTCTGATTTATGTTCTATTAAACTTTCTTGAGTTGGTTTCAGTAATGTGTTTTTTATATTCGTTTATATTTTTTATATTTATAATATTATATTTTATATTTATATTTATAATTATATTTATAATATAATTTGTTATCTTCAGAAGAACTGTTAGGCCGCTTTAAAAGACGAATACTTAGAAAGCGGGATATGGCGCAGGCGCTACAATTTTGAGTTGTATCAATGCTATGAAAAATGCAACATCGTCCGGTCTATAAAAATTAATTGTGGTGCTAGGACACCTTGAAAGAATGGACACTGGAAACCCCCAAAGACAGATATTATATTAAGAGCCAGTAGAAACCAGGAAGAGAGGCAGGCCAAAATCTAAATTTAAAACTCAAGTTGAAGATGACTTAAGGAATCTAGGGATCAAAAATTGGAAAGCCAAGGCGAAAGATGGGGGGAATGGAGACTAATTCTTAAACAGGCCAAGACCCACCCAGGGTTGTAGAGCCAAAGATGATGATGAAGAGCTCACTATACTAGCAAGAAAAAGTATTTTTCAAATGAGAAACTAGATATCACTCTTATGTAGAAAATGTTTACAGTACATATTCATTTTTATTACAGAAAAGTTTTTAAAGAAGATTTTGAAATATTATTTGGAAGACCTAAGGTAGACACATGTTATGAGTGTGAGAAGATTGCAATGAAAATAAATAGTAAAAATTTGAATGATAATGCAGGTTTGCAGCCGCCGAGAAATGATTCATCTACGTCGAGCTAAGAAATTTTCAACTTAAATGAAATTTGTTAAAGAAATGGCCGAGTTAATTTTTTTTACCAAAATATTTTCAAAAAACAAAGCAAAAAAAAAACACGAATATACACGATTTTTATTTTTTATTCCATAACTTTTTCCACGGGTGTATATGCATTGCTTAACAGGAAAAACTATCCATCCTCTTAAAAATGACGTTTTGTAAGTATTTGGGATTTATAGTATCCGAGATACGATTTTTCAAAGTTCACCACTTACACCATTTTTTCGCAAACATTTTTCTACAACTTTTTTCTATGCAGCTTTAGTATATGTAAAAATCAATTACCTTTAAAACGGTCTATTGTAGAACTAACTGTAGGACTAACTTTGGGCAAGATACAGTTCCTCAAAGTTTTCCATTTTTTATGATTTTTGCTGTTACGGCTATTTTTTAAATTCCTCATAACTTTTTTCTTGTACATTTAGGTACTTAATACAATAACTAATGCATTACTAAATAAAATACTATACTAATGCATTACTAAATAAAAAAGAAAGCTTATTTTTGTACTTTAAAATAGTCTATTGCAAAATATTCTTTATCTACTACTGTAAAATACGTCTTTATAAGCCTAACGTTAACGAAGATATGGTTCGTCAAAATGTGCTGCTTGCAACGATTTTTAATAACTTTTACAGATATTTTTTTAATTTCTAGTTATAACTTATTTCCTTGTACATTCAGGTATATTCAAATCGTTGCAGGGATCACATTTTAACGAACCATTTCTTGGTTACCGTTATTCCAAGAATATTTTAAAATATAATATTTTAAGTATAGAAAATAAGCTTTCTTTTTTATTTAGTAATACATACATATATTTAAATTATAAGAAAAAGTTGAGAGAAATTTAAAAAATGGACGTAAAAGAAAAAATTGTGAAAAGTAAAAGTAGAAAACTTTACTATGTCTACTTATAACTAGTCGTAATGTAAGTATGTAAGTAGTATACTAGCCTAAAAAAAGTTATAGAATAATGTTTGCAAAAAAAAAATAGGGAAACTGGTCCAAAAATGGTGTCAGTGGCGAACTGTGAAAAATCATATGTGGTTTCTTTTCTGTGAAGCAATGCATATACCTATACCCCCGTGGAGAAAAGTTATGGAACAAAAAAGAAAAATCGAAAAAGTTTTTTACTTTATTTTTGTCAAAAAAAAATGATTTTCCACTTTAAAATGAGACATTTCGATAGGAAATTTCATTTTAACATCTTTTCTGTAAACGTACAAAAACTACATATAATTCACCCATATGCACCGTAATGTAATACGGACTAATTCAACCCTTATTAAAAACGTACCCTGTGTTGTAGTTACTTTCTAAAGTACATAATCAATAGCCTACTGTATTTAGCTGGCAATTATGTTCTGGCTGAATTTTTTTCTTCAAAACTTTATTTCTATGCTATTGTTAGACATTGCAGACATAAAATACATATTTTAAAGCTCTATGTTTTTCATTACAATTTGTACAATTGTACATTACAATATTTAATGTTAATTTATTATTATTTACAAAACACAAAATGTTTTTAAATTTAATTATTATAGCACTATGTGTCTAAATTTAATATTTATTAATGTTTTCCAGGAAAACTTACCATGTCATCCAAATGACTTTTCACATCCAAAGTAATATTTCCAGTATTTTGCATTACAACGTGCCTTCTAAAATCACGAATTTTATCGCTAAAATTTCTAGCGTCAGAGTCATCATCTATAATTTCAATTTCAATCATATCGACTCTGTTGTAGGCTGGTTTCAATATTCCTTGATACTGAAAAGAAAACAATGTATGTACATAACAATCAATAAAAACATATAAATGCAAATTTTACTAAATAAATGCAGTATGTATGTCGCCATAGGCGTGGCCAGGATGTTTTAGTGTGAGTTGCAATGCTAAAAATCGTGTCATTTTGCATTTTTTAAATTTCCATCGATGATATTTTCATATATGAAAAACAGTTTACAATTTTTTGGAATAATTTTTTAAATTCAAAATATATTTTTTAACAATAAATTTTTGAAATGAGTAACGTTTCTTTTATATTAAATGATTGCGTGATCAGAAAAAAAATATGGGAGGTCACATACATAAAAAATATATTAAATATTTAGATTGGTATTAAAAACTTATAACAATAGATTACAATGCTATTCGTCGCTGGAATGGTACGATTTTTTTTATAAACTCGTCAATTACAAAATCTTTATCTATATTTAGAGCAAGTTCTTGTTCAACAAAAGACACCATTGGACATTCCAAATAGTCTTGCAGCATTGTCGATTGCAGTATCGATTTTATTATTCCCAGCTTTATTATTAGTTGGTTCAGGTGGACTGGAAACATCGATTTTATATTTCTACGAAGATGAAAAATGTTTACTTTTTCTTGTTTTAAAAAGTCTTACTTCAGCTTCTATTTCTGAAGAATTCAAATCAGAATGAAAGGATTGATATGTTTTTGTACATACTTATGACAAATCAAAGAACGCCCAAATCCAATTATACAGAAACCACCCTACACTGAACGGGTTACTTTTTGGTGTGCTGTGTCTGGGCATGTGATTATTGGTCATTATTTGCTTAAAGATAAAAACCAGCATCCAGTTATTGTTAACCAAGAATGTTACAGAAATAACCTTATTACAGATTTTATTGAAAATTTACGAAATTTTTGACACATACGAAATCTAGAGATACATATGTGTTTGGGAAATTATGTGCGAATTCATTTCATATTTTTACAGTTAATATTTTTTCTGATACGGTACTGTAATATGACCTAATTTGGGTGCTGTATTTCAAAGATCTTTTTAAAATATATTATTTCCTGTGAGTTCGTAAAACTTAAACTGGCTCTCATGTATCATGTTAAAGTATGCAGAATTGGGCTTTTTTCTTTGTATTCTATGTCAGAAAGATTGAAACACATGGTTGATTTATGGCATGCCCGGCCTAGGAGCTGTTGACCACCCCACAGTTAGAGGCTGGTTTGTACCCTAGAAACGATCTAAAAATCACTTCTTCGTCAGACAACGATCGATCGACACGCATCTAGTTCCGGACCGTTCTCGTGCTAAGCCTCGGGCGACGACGACGCTAGCGTCGGTACCACCGACCAACTCTTCAGCCTGGTACGAACTCATCAGTAGAACCAAAGGGTAAGCCTTATAATTCTTTGTACAAAACATTGAAAATGAGTAAACCAGTTGATTTCATAACTTATTTACAATTTATAGTTGCTATTTTCACCAATTTTGTGTACCAACCACTATTGCATTTTTCGTTATAATTATTTATCTGATATATAATTTAACCAGCGACCTCTCAAGTTTAATCCTAAACAATATGCTAGTAGATACAGAAATCTACAGATACATATGCTACTAGTCTTACATCCCGAAAATCTCTCGTGGAATACTCTTCGAGTACATAGCTCTATAAACACTTCATGCATACATTTGGCACATGGTGAAGGAATCAGTATTGAAGTTCCATCTTACAGCAGATATTTGGAGAACTATGACAAAAGATCTTTTCAACAACTGCAGCAACCACTCTTTATAAATATGTTGAATAATCCGCAAAATCGTTAAAAAACTTCTAACAATATCTCTCATTAAACATTGTATGTCCAACACTAATTTCATCTTTCAAAATTAATTCTACAGATAAATTATTGGTGCTCCCCACTATCTCCAGTAATTGCCAATATCTCTATGGAAGACTTCGAGACCCGAGCACTATCCACATCAATGCTTAAACGCACATGTTAGTTACGATATGTTGACGATACATTCGTCATTTGGCCCCATGGCAGGGATGTTTTAGTGTTTTTTCAAACCCATCTGAATGGAATAAATCCTAGTACTCAGACCACAATGGAGGTGGAAACTGATTCATCCCTACCGTTTCTCGACGTTATCATAAAGGAAAACCCACCCATGCCAATCGTTATTTGCATGCCAACTCCTTCACAAATTAATTCAGTTAATAATACGCTTGTCTCCTCAATTTAATTTTAAAATACCAACGGTGGTGGTCCGTTGTAAATATATACGTATTAAAAAAAAACGATATATTTATAATTTATAATTTTTAATTTATGTACTACTAAAGCTTTACTTTTTAGTTTAATCTCTCATTTATTTAATATTACTCAAAATGTTCGCAAATTAGTTATTTCAAGAAATGAACGATTGTGGCCACGCCTACGGTTATAGTATTTCAATTTCCTTTCTGTGAAAGTTAATATTTAATCGTTCCATTTTGCCATCATAGAACAATTTTCCGAGATCATGCCGCCTAAAGTTCTTCATGTATATCCGTAATTAGTTATCTCTCGAGTATTTAAGTAAAACTATGTTTTTCTTATTAGTAGGTACATGGTACATGTAACTTCTTTTTTAATTTGTTAGCTTTACGGTCGGGTAATGTTAATTATCTAACTTTATGAAATTTGTCTCAATGAGTAAACTCGTGCATATACTACTGAAAAAAGGAAAAAATCTTAAGCAGCTACTTACCACTGGCCTAAGATCTGGATGCGTTAAAACATAACCATTATTGGTTACAATAAAGGCATAGCCATTCACCCCGAGCTACAAAAAAAAAATAAAATTGTTAACAATGTTTGATTATACAGCCAGACGGAGAAAATTTTGATCAAATTTAAAGTATTGCAATTTTTGTATTTTTAGCTCTATTTTGGTGATTTTTTTAGCACATTGTAAAAATTATAAATTTTAATTTAGTATACTGAATTCTTTAATAAAATTTTGTATTTGACTTATTATACGGGGTTAATCGAAACTTGAAAAAATCCCGTGGAATAATTCCGTTAGCGTATTTTTCGGTTGCAACCATGTCTTCTCAGTATTATGTTTTTTGTTTCATGTGAATATATGGATTGGTTCATTTTTGCCACCCACATTTTACGCCTTATTCTATTATTACCATTATCTTTTGTATTATTTTATAATACGACGATGGGGGCTTTAGTGCCTGATATCGAAGAAATGTCATATGGAAATTCCAGAAGCACTGTATGTTAATAATGATTATAAACAACGACATGAAAACATAAAAAAACAGTACGCAAATAACAAAGAAATATACTAAAAAATAACTTAATACTTTGTATTGCCTACCCTAGCCTCTATAACTGCCTGTACACGTCGGCTCATGCTGTCTATGAGGTTGCGAATATCATCTTGCTGGATGTTTTGCCATTCCTCTTCTAGATACCTAATAATACCTAATGACTTCGCGACCTCTAATATTTCTACCAAACATGTCCCAGACTGCTTTATTGAGTTTAGATCTGGCGAACACGTATTTATTAATACCAACTTCCTCTAAATATTGCGTAACGCACATTGCAGAGTGGGGTGGCGAATTATCTTGCATTAATAGAAAATCATCGCCGACATATTGAGAAAAGAGTACTACGTGATTCGCTAAAATTTCCTTAATATACTGGTGTGCAGTCAACGAATCCTCAATAAATACCAATTCAGTGCGCGCCTCTTGGGATATTCCTGCCCATACCATTATCGAACCCCCTCCATGGTTGAAGCGTGGATTAAAGCGCACTCCGCAAATCTCTTTCCAGTTCGACACCATACTCGTTTTCACCCATCTGATGAGTGAAGACAGTATCTCGACTCATCGGTAAAAAGAATATGACTCCATTTTCCTAAATTCCAATGTAAATGTTCCCTGGAAAATTATAGTCTAGTCACTTTGTGCCGTGTAAGTAATTTGGGCCCAGTCTGCAACTTTGCTAACCAAATTTATGTAATCTTCGACGAACTGTTAATACACTTACATTATTGCCTCAAACCTCTTGAAGCTGATTTCTTGTTTGCACCGCTGTTAAATGACGATCCTGCAAAGCGTTCCCGCTTCACGCTTTTTTGTTCCAGTTCGTATAAAAAAGGTTCCAATACCCTTTGGAAGGTAGAGCGATGAGTGTGTAGTATTCTAGCCAGATATTCATAATTTCGCCCATCTTCATCAAAAGCAACGGCTTTCGCACAATCTTCGACACTAAGAACTATGATCAAACATCGGTAAACAAAATGTAAGTGTCAATATGACATAATGATAACAGTCACCAAAGCCACCTCGTCGTAGTACAAAATAACTCCATAATATTCATAATTAAAAAAGCCTAAATTGTGGGTGGCAAATTCATTCGGCTCTAAAAAATGAACCCAAACATATTTTGACATAAAACAAAAAACACAATGCTGAAGAGACATGGTTGCAACCGAAAAATAAGGTATAACGAAAATTCGCAAACGGGATTATTCCACAGGATGTTTTAAAGTTAGGATAATAAAACCACGTTTTAATAACATTGTACAATAATTCAAATATAAAATGTTACCAACAAACTGACTATATCAAATTAAAATTTATAAATTTATACACAGTGTGCTAAAAAATCATCAAAATACCTAAACATAAAAATTTAAATACTTTGAATTTGACCAAAGTTTTCTCCGCTTCATTTTTTTGCATCTGAGTGTATAATAAAACTTACTCACCCTATATGGAATCATAAGTCTCTGGATGTATTCAATAGGAATATCCGTTCCAGCAACTCCCAATAAGTTCGCAACTCTCTCCTATAAAATAAATTATTTAAAATATTTGAAAAAATTGTGGTAATAGCAACTAATCTAATGAACTATTCTATAGTCTCTAGCTCGATTTTAAATGTAATACTTCTAAGTTATTTAGCACATCAAAACGAAACTAACGATTTTACGGAATAACATTTTTTAATTGAAATAGATTGGTATACTTCAAAATGAAAAAGTAAGTAGGGAAATATATTATATTTATATTTATATAATTCAAGGTAAATTTTAATAATTTTCCTTAAAAAGTCCATAAAATGCCATAGATTTATCATGATCACATACTAAGAAAATCTTTAAGAAGAGATCAAGGGAAGACTAACATACCGTAAGACAACCACTAGACGACCTTAAAAATTACAAAATGACGATTCAAAACCAATAAGTTTATTATTGTGAATTAGAAAAGATCTGTCATAAATACCAAACTTTATGCAAAGCTACGATAACGTATTAGAGATAATAGTAAGTAAATAAAGTAGTATTAACTACTGAACATAAGTTAATATAAAAATAAAAGATTAAAATGTAATAAAAAGACGTAAGTATAAAAAATGTTTAGACGTAAGTATAAAATCTTCTTTAGAAATACAGACAGTTTTAAAATAGCAAAGAAGAAAGACTTTCTCTTCCCTGTTGGCTACCGTTTAATACAGACGTATCCTCTTGCCTCTTATCTATTGCTGAAGACAGATGCTCTATCTTCCCTGTTGACTATTGTTAACAGAGGTATCCTCTCTACTATTGACTGCCGCTAACAACAGACATTCTCTCTCTCTCACCCGCTTTTAGTTACGCGAAAAATACCGCAAATATTAACTAAATCGTGTACAGACGCAAAATGTGCTCTATCTCGTGATCTCAGTGTTAGTACCGCGAGATACGTGTTCAAAACCGGTAACCCGAACAGCCTTCCCGTACGAAGAACAATTGCGACTGAAAGCCTGTCAATACCGCGAGTGTGTGCGCAGGAGAAATATTGGTAAGACTTTGTATAAACTTAATTTGCTATTGTCTGTATAACCCTTTACTACATATCCTAATTTATTTAAACTAGCCCTATGTAATACAGTCCTCATACACTGAAATTATACTCATAATTTAACAAATGTACATCCTTTTTTGTACAGATTTGTTCCAGAATAATTTCTTTGTGCTCTTTCACCTTCGATTTTCAGGAATGTTAAAATTTACAATGTCTGTTTAAGCGAAGGAATAACATTTATAATGGCTGTTACTTCGTAGACAGAACAACAGGGGAAACACAGGGGACATAAGTCGGAATGGTGACCTATTAACCTATAACCTAAATTATTGGTAATAAATAGATGGGTGAAATAATTTAACCAGGTACTTAATATAAAGGAACAAGAAGTAAATTTGGAAGACAAAGAAGATGAGGCAAGCGGCAAGATGAGAGTGAAGAGGAACCACTTACGATTCTTGAAGGTAACGGTGGCCACGATACCATAATGACACTACAGCAATCCCATAAATGAAATATAGACACAGAAATCTCTCCCCAGTGGTTGGAATATTGGAATACTTTGCACCATACACAAAAAAGGGATATTTTTGAATGCTCTAACCACAGAGTAATTACGCTTCTAAATGCAGCATACAAAATATTTTCCACCGTATAGCACCCTATGCAGAACGAATAGTAGGAAAATACCAGGCTGATTACAGAGATGGTAAATCGACAATTTATCACATTGCAGCCCTGGGGCAAATTTTAGAAAAAACAACGGGAATATCGTATATATACTTATCACATATTTATAGTCTATAAAGCAGCCTATGACCCTGTATCAACTCTTGGAAAAGTTGATTGTAACATACGAATTCAGGGGCAACTGCGAATGCGGAAACTGCAATCTCTTTCTTAACTTCATAGAATATACCAGGAGCCAAATATCGTAAAATATATTACAATAAGATATCTAAGGTCGATAGAACATGTAATGCGGATGAAACAAAATGACCCAGCTAAAAAAACGTTCCTCACTATATCCATTGGTCAGAGAAGAAGAGGAAGACCCTTGATAATATCGATGAGGACATAAGGAATATGGGAATAGTTGCTTGGTCAAGGAAGGAAATGGATAGAGACGACTGAGGAGAAATTCTTCAGGAGGCTAGTACCTACGCAGGGTTATAAAACCAGAATGATGATGATGAAAAAAAGTTGAACATTAACAAAAATGTAACCTAAGCCATATCCGTTACTATGTGAAATAGATAAACGCTTGAAAAAGAAAGTTTTGAATTTATAAGATACTTCAACAAAAATGTTGTCTTTTATGCTTGTGAAGGCAATGTTGTATAAGGTACACAATCATTCTATAATCTAAAAATATAATTTTGCCTAAGACAATATATTTTCCTGCCTTACTTGTACTGTATCTAACTCACAAAATAAAACATCTTTAAATATTATTTCGTAAAATCACAAACATCCTAATAAATCTTTGTTGTCAAAATATATTTAATTGGTTCACATTAATATTATTCTTGATAACATTTTGCTAAATTAGTAACCAAGGGACAAAATTAACTAGTCAATCTAGTAAATCACACAATTTCAAGCATTACCTAATATAATTCTAATACAATACACACATTGGTTTTATACGTATACGGTTCTATGTGGTCTAAATATTAGCTGGTAATATCCTAAGACGCTGTACTGCTCTAAAATTGATCTAAAAAGTAATTAATTTTTTTTCTAAATCTTTACAACTCGCTGTATGTACCTCACGCGTCACCTCGATCCATATGGCTTCGTTGATTTGGATATTTTCGGTTATATTCTGTAGACATATGTAGCCGATAAATTTTTAATGGTTACATAAAGTGAACTATTTAGTGCAATACGCTCGATTGAACTAAAACTGTCATTTATTTAAGTTAAAAGTTATACATAGAAACTCTAAATTGCAACATCCTGTGTATGCCCGAACAGTTTGAAAGCAGTTTTTCGGTGGTAAAGAAAGCACAAGATTTTTATCAGATAAAATGTATCTAATTAAAATACGCGACAACGAATAAGGACAAAAAAGTACATGACCTACGGATTGCGACTTGAAATATTCGGTAGGTACCTACACAGATTATGAGCTCTACAAAATTTACTCAGAGAAATAGACAAACATAGAATGGAGGTACCAGCTCTACAAGAAACTGTTTATGTGACATGATAGTGATACTATAAAAAAAACTTCTTCATCTTGGAGTGTCTTCTCCTATCGAAGATCGGCAAGAGTTTTGGCAAATTTTTCTCTTGGTTTTGTTTTCCTCAGCAGATTATCAGAGCACAAGCCTGACTAATCCCATATGTTTTTAAGCCATGAGCACTGCCTTTGTCCTGGTCCACATTTGTCCTTAGTCTTACCCCCTGAGATATGTAGTACTTTCCGATCTTTTATGATTTCCATGAGCTTATGTTCTCTGATCATTCGGTGGAGAACTTCCAAGTGGGTGATGTAGTAAGTCCAAGGTATTCGTAACATTGTATACTTACCCATGTTTCAAATGCTTTCATCAACTCATCATCAACTAGCCTCTAACGTCCACATAGGCCTCTCGCATGCTTTTCCACTTAGTCCGATTTTGCGCCATCTGAATCCAATTTGTAGTCACTCTTTTTATGTCATCTGTCCATCTCGTTGGGGGTCGACCTCTATTTCTGTAAGCTTGTATTCGGGCTCTCCATTCCAAAATTCTTTTTGTCCACCGGTCATCAACTGATCTTGCTACATAACCTGCCCAGTTCCACTTTAGTGTTGTTATCCTTTCAATAACGTCTGCTACTCCTGATCTTTTGCGTATAGTAGCATTGGGTATTCTATCACGTAGAGAAATCCCTAACATAATTCTCTCCATTGCTCTTTCCGCAACTTGTAGTTTACTCACTGTTGTTCTTGTGAGCGTTAGGGTTTCTGCGCCGTAGGTCACTGGCAAAATACATTGATTAAATACTTTTCTTTTCAGACACATTGGAATCTTAGACCTAAAAATATCCTTCATCCTTCCAAATGCAGCCCAAGCGAGATTTATTCTTCTTTTCAGCTCGATTGTTTGGTTGTCTCGACTTATTCTGATTTCATGGCCTAAGTATTTATAGGAGTCAATTGGCTCAATATCTTTGTCTTCTACTGAGATATTTTTGTTGTGCACTAAATTTGTCATAAATTGTGTTTTTGAAAAATTTATTTTAAGACCAACTCTTTTTGTGGCAGTATTGAGTTCTTGGAGCATTATCTGTGCCTGATCAAAGCTGTCTGCAATAAGAACGATATCATCTGCAAATTTAAGGTTATTTAAACATTTTCCATCTACATTGATGCCCTTTTCGTTCCAATCTATTGTTTTACAAGCGTATTCTAGCAAAGTTGTAAATCATTTAGGAGACATGTTGTCTCCTTGCCGAACGCCTCTTTCAATACGAAAAGTCCCAGTATCTTCATTAAGTCTTACACAGACTGTAGCATGTTGATAGATCATGTAGTAGCATGTTGTAGCATGTTGTAGCATGTATCTGATGAGAGATATGTATCGGTGATCTATTCTACATTGTGTTAGAGCTTGGAGCATTTCACTTTGATTGACCGTATCAAATGCTTTTTCAAAGTCGACAAAGAGAAGTATCAGGGGTCTGATTATATTCAATGGTTTTTTCAATCAACGACTTAATGGTTTGCAAATGATCATTTGTTCCGTATCCAGCTCTAAATCCTGCTTGCTCGCAAGGTTGATAGAAGTCTAGTTTTGATGTCAACCTATTAGATATTATCTTCAGAAACAACTTATAAACGTGAGATAATAAGCTAATAGGTCTATAGTTCTTTAGCTCTGTTATATCTCCCTTTTTGTGCATGACTACTATAACAGCTTTATTCCACTGAGATGGTGTAACCTCGTTTGAAAGGCATAATGCTTTAAATCTGTTCAAATTCGCAACTTTTAGTGTTTATGCTTTAACTCCACATAGCAGTTTGAAATTCCTGTAGCACTTTACAAAATTGATCTTAATTATAGACCGAGTGACCTATCGCGTAAGAAGATTCACATTTTCAAAAAATGTGTCCTGGCCATTTCAATTCGGTATATGATTTCTTAATCAGGATCTTCACTGATCCAAATAGATATTTAGGACTCTCTGCAAATATCTGACCGAACTGGAACTATGTCATAGACATATCTTAATTTATTTATTAATTTATTAATCACTTTTATGCCACTTTTTGAACCTTCAAGAGTGTTTTGGAGTGCAATCACAGAGTACATGTTAAATAATAGCATAGGGCTCAGTATATGCAGCCCTATCTCACTTCACGTTCCTTTTAAACTTTGAACAGGTTTTGTTAGTGCCTTTTAAACTGTACTGTTGCCACCTGAAGTTCGTGAGTGACTTTTAAGTCTTGTGAGTGTAATCCTTGTCTTTCTAGAATATTTAATACCGCAATATGTTTCACACAGTCAAATGCTTTAGTGTAATCTACAAAGCAGAGATATACTTTGTTTTGCTAATTTTGGCACTTTTGAAGTAGGACTCAAAGATCAAACAAATTATCTCTGGTTTCCAATCCTTCTCGAAAGCCCATTTGTAGTTCGTTCAGACCTTGTTCGAATTTTCTACGTATTTGATTATGCAGAACTTTTAGAATCAACTTTAGTACTTAACTTCGTCGATTAGTCGAAAAAAAAACTACCGAATTTATTATGGACCCACACTCAGTGATCCACACTGAGAGTATCTATGGTAATATGAATCGAAAATTCCAAAATAGCTCACTGTCATGGTAAAAGAAACACTCAAAATACCTATAGAATACAATCCGAATTCAGAACGAACTAATAGATATAATCCAAGTTAGAAAAGACAAGGAGATGTATTATCATGTATTTTATTTAACATGACAATAGAGAATATTTTCAGAAAGTCAGAAATCACCACAGAGGTACAATACCAACAAAAGTCTTCAAAATATTAGCATTTGCAGATTATGTCTATATTCTACCCAGAAGCCGAAGATATGTGGTAGAAGCATTTTACTCTAAAGATATGTGATAAATTTGAAAAATTAATGAAATAAAAACAAAATACATAAATGTAATCAAAATAACAGAATTGAGACATCTACAGAACCTAACCATAGGAGACTACAATATTGAAACCCGAAAAATGTTTATATACTTAAGTTCCCTAGTCTCCGCATACAACAATATTACAGGAAACGATATCAGTAAAGAGGTTAAAAGAAGAATACCGATTGCAAACAAAACATATATTGCATTAATTATTTTTTCTTCTTAATATTCCGCTCCTATCGGAGATATTGGTAATCATTCTGGCAATTACAATTTTGTTTGTAGCGCGCCTAAATAGTTCCATTAAAGTACAATTAATTATTCACCATCTCTTAACATAAATGGAAAAAAGAAATGCCAAATATACAAAACTCTAACAAGATTTATTCTTGTTTAAATAAATATATATAATTCTGTGGTTCGCAGGGATTAACAAAAATGATGGTTTAAAACTAATATGAGCTTTAGATGAGATATAGATCACCCGTCACCAGTTGACGAGCATAGTTTGAACTGTGTTTTCTATATCACTAAATAATAATTCTTGTATCGGCATGTAAATAGTATTTATTGGTTATTTCTTTATTTAATTTCAATTTACTAGATCATTTTTATGTCACTTATTTTCACTTTGTCTGTTTTAAGCAATTTTTAAGTCATATTTAATAAACACATACAAATTATATTGGTATAGTTACTGTAATTTCTTTACCAGACAGCACCTTAATACGGGTTTTTATAATTTTAGCATTTAGTTTACCATTGTACCTTAGACATGAAGATGCATAGCAAATTTATAATATAGGTAGTATGCGAAACTGGTCGTTGTTAGTACAATAAATAGATTGTGCATAAATCTTATTCTTATTTCTTTTACCTATTTATTATTTTTATATTAATTTCTGGTATTCTAGTAGCTTGTATTATTTTTAAAATAATGTTTGTCATTATTTGTGCCCGATAATATTCTTTTTGTGCAATATCTTGAATGGTTTATTTCATTTTCGTATAATACATAACTTCACATAATATAATGTGATATACAATGATCTTTTTTCTATTTCTCATGGTAGGAAAAGTATAAAAATCACTGAATTTTAATGCATTGGTTTCCACAGAACTTTTCTCTTGTAATAAGCAGTTATTGTATATTAATGTGTCAATAAATTGTACAAATTGATTAAACTAGTATTAGGATAGTTTTAAAATTGATATATGACTTACGAAGTATAAAGTAGGGGACAGTGCCCTACAGTGGCCATGCTCCTACAGTGGACACTTTTAAATTTCTGCGAATCTATATCCTGGTGCGTGCTGCCACCAACCTTGTTAGATGCGCATTAGCATCAGCAACGTTGCACGGTGACGATGCATCTGTCAGTCACGTGTAGTTCGAGCAGTGAGAAGGTGTGTGTTTTGCGACGCAAAAAGTTACGTTTTCATCAAAATAGTGAGTAAAATTGTACATTATCATTTATATTTTATTCCAAGTAACATCCATGGCATTAATTGTGTATCTAGTGACCACATATTTCCCCTGTTTTTATCTGCTAAAAATTGTATAGAATATCATATCTACCATTTTTCTAAAAAATGTGATAATTCCTACAGTGGCCATGGTAAATGTAGCCAACAGTGGCCACTGCTTTTTGGATTCATTTAGGGGTGGCCACTGTGGGAATGAATTTGGTTTTAATGCTTTATTTTTCTATAGATGCCGAAAGGTGAGAAACTGACAATTACTCCAGAGCATGTAATGCGGGAAGCAGTACAAAAAGTACTAGAGGGCGGCTGGTCTACACAAAGAGCGGCAAAATATTTTAATATTCCCCGTACGACATTGAGAACGTATGTCACTAAATGCAGGAGACAAATGGAGAACATAGACTTTAATGAGGCCAAGCATCCTAGATTGACTCCAAATTATGCATGTCATCAGATCTTTACTTCTGCAGAAGAAAAAGAATTGAGCTCGTACATCAAACATTTGGCAAATCTCCATCATGGCTTAACGCCAACCCAAGTAAAAAGTTTTGCATATGATCTAGCTACTTTCTACAAGAAAAAGGTACCCGAATGCTGGGAAGCAAACAAATCTGCTGGCTCCAAATGGTTCAAAGGTTTCATCAAGAGAAACCCTACTTTATCATTAAGGGTCTCTGAAGCAACGTCACTAGCTTGAGCCATGGGATTCAATAAGCCTGTAATTGACAAATTCTTCAAAAATCGAAGTGATATTTATTTATCTCGTAAACTTGGCCCTGAACAGATCTACAATGTAGATAAAACGGCTTTAACTACGGTGCAGAGTACAAATAAGGTTGTTGCTACTTTGGGCCAAAAGCAAGCCGGCCAGATTACTTCGGCAGAGCGAGGAACCCTAGTCACCATGATAGGAGCAATAAATGCAATTGGAAACTCAGTTCCTCCTCTGTTGGTATTTCCAAGAAAAAATTTCAAACAGCATATGTTAGTTGGGGCTCCACCTGGAAGTGAAGGAGCAGCAAATCCTTCAGGATGGAGCTCGAAAGAGATTTTTTTACAGTGGTTAAACCATTTTATCAAACATGCGGGTCCTACTAAAAATCGACCAGTCCTGCTGATCATGGATAAGCATGACACACATATTAGTTTGGAAGTAATAGAGACCGCTAAGTCCAATAATGTGATCTTGCTTACATTTCCACCCCACACAAGCCATAAGCTCCAGCCATTGGATGTTTCTGTTTTCGGCCCACTTAAAAAATACTATAATAAGGAGTGTGGAGTTTGTATTTCCAATCATCCGGGAAAACGAATTGATATCTATAACATTGACGAGATTTTGAGCCAAAGTTATGGCCAGGCCTTTTGCACACAAAATATAGTTTGCGCCTTTAAAAGTACTGGTATTTATCCGCTTAATAAGAATTGTTTCAAGGAACATGAATTTTTGCCAGCATCAGTGACCGATATACCACTTGAGCCCCAGCCAGCACCCATCAATATACCATTTGAACCTCAGCCATCTACTTCACAATCAACCAACGAAACACTTCCAACGATTGTTCAAGGTGATGAGATCTCAACCGAAGGTGATGAAAAGGGTGCTCTATACTTTTTACCCGAAATGGTGAGACCTTTCCCGAAAGCAGAAAGACAAGTCCAATCTAAGCGTGGACGGAAGAAGACGGCAACCGAAATTTTAACAAGTACCCCCAATATTCAGAAGCTTAAAGATGAACTTGATGAAAAGCTGAAGTCCAAGGTTACGAAAAAGCTTCCATTAGTAAAAATTGCTTCCCCTGGCTCATCAGAAAATGAAGATCAGAGTGAGCAGGAAATTTCGTTTGCCTCGTCCACACTTACTGAAAATTTCGATGAAGAAGAGGATGACGATAGACTTTTGGAAGTGAGCAGGTGCAAAGAGGTGCTACCTGATGAAGAATATATGGTGTCGTTTTCAAGAAAATACAGGGAAAAGAAATTCGTTTTTCCAAATGTTGATGATGTTTCTGTGATACAAAGGGCAGACATTGTTCTGCATCTACCTGAACCAAAAAATACTGGAGAGACATTAAGAACAGCTAGAAGCTTTTTTTTTTTCGATATTGATTTGGACCATTATAACATCAACTAATCGACCAAACTGAAGACTGAGGATTTTATTTGTATACTTTTTCATTATTTATCTTCTTTAAAATATCACTTTTATGTTTTCTTGAAAGTTTGTTCCTCAAGACTTGTTATGCATGAATATTTTTTATTTTCCCAAAGATGTTGGCATTTAAGACTTATTTTTCGTTATTTTGTTTTCTAAGTTGGCAATAAAAGTTGAAAGCAGCAGATTTGGTTTCATTATTTTCTTTTTAAAAATAGTGGCCACTGTTAGACCCATGGACGTATAAAACGTCCATGGTTAGACCTATTGGTGGCCACTGTAGGCGCTATTTTCCTACAGTGGCCACATTTTTGAAAAAGAGTAAGTTGCTTTGAAATAGGTTGTTTTTTTTTTTATTTTTTTGCAAAGTTACCTATGGCAATTGGTAAACAAATAATGAATGTTTTGCTAGGTTTAATTATTTTCTCAAAATTGCTAATGAGTAAAAAGTTATGTCCAACAAAGTAAAAAGGTGGCCACCCTACATTACATACCGGACTGACAAGTACTATATATTACAGTCCACCTGTATGAGTCCACCGAGAATATGTATACTATTGCACAGTCTATCGTTAATAATTTAATTTCAAATAATAACATCCTTATTCATTTTAATTATGATTTGTTACATTATTTTATCATTTATACAACTGGCAGTGAGCTATCAGGTAAAGAAAGTGACTGGAAAAGTACTTTTTAAGCTGTAGGCGAAAGTAATAATTACCTACTAAAAAAACAATGACAAGTAATTTTGAGAAAAAAGTTGCTTCTCGACTGCTTTACGGGTTTGAAATAAAAATAGTATTGTACGTAAATATATTTTTTATACCAGTTAGGTCATAATAATGGAGTTGACATATTTAACGTATTGCACTAAATTATCCACCTAATGTAAGAGAATAAAACAGACGGTGCTAAAAATTTATATACAAGAGTAGATTTTATAACGTAATTTTTTTAATACTTCTTTCTTTTAGCAGAGTCGTTTTTTATTACAAATATTTACCTGTCGAGGTTTTTTATCGTATACTGGTAGTGAAACTGATGTCATAAGATGGTAGACCTGAGTGTCGCCGTAATTATCTTGATGCTAAAAATGAAGTACAATCTTTCAAAAATACATAAATAACAATAATTAAACAACAATAAAGTAATATCTCAATACAAAATAATCAATAAATATCAGAAAGAACTACAAATATCTTTCCGTCGCGTGTCTTTTAGGATTTGCATATTGGAACATAGGCGTCGCCTTTTTTTCATATTGCGCCAACTCCTTTCGAAGGTTAGCGATCCAAATGGCAATTGTAGCTTTTATTGTAGGTTTTTCAACCACGAGTTCTGGCGTCTTCCAACTGATCTTTTGCCCTGCACTTTAGGTACCTTCCAATATGATTTGGAGTTATTCATCTTTTACCTCTTAACACATTATCCAAGTATTTTATTTTTCTCTCTTTGATTACTCTTAATAATTATGTTTCTTTACTTATGCGCCAAAGTACCTTATCATTAGTAATTTTGTGTACCCATAGAATGTTTAGCATTCGTCTGTAGATATATACCTTAAAGGCATATTTTGTTTTCTTTTTGTTTCAGAGTTCATTGCCCACTTTCACAGCCATATAGCAAAACCGGAAAAATGTAACATATGATCATTTGGATTTTAAGCTCCAGACTAAGGTCTGATCTTTTAAAAAATGTTTTCATATTCACGAATATTTTCCTGGTTTGTTCGATTCTTGATATGATTTCTTTTTTAGGTTACACAGGCTAACGTTATTTGCTCCCAAATATTTTATGGAAGTTACCTTTTCTATTATTTATCCCTTGGCATACAAATGTACCTTTATTGGCGTCTTAAAAAATACTAAAATTTTAGTATTTGAAACGTTTAGATGTAAACCGAATATTTCACTACGACTACGAGTTACCGCATTTATTATATGTTGTACTTTTAACCCCCTCTGTGGCTCAGTGGTAAGAGCGCCTGCCTTTAAACCTAAAGGTCGTGAGTTCGAATCCCACCTGGGTGGAAATTTTCGTTTATTAAAAAAATTAATAAATGAAAATAATTTCTATCCTTGTGTGATCGGTACACACCGGAGGGACCGCAGACGTTCGGATACAATTAGCGTCTCTTAGCAAAGACAATGACGTCGACTTTGCTAAGTATCAAGACAATTACTCTACACACACACACACACACTACACCTCAAATTGTAAGATTGGCGAATGGATTTAGTGTCCGCAGTCATTTAAACACAAACAAACATATGTTGTACTTCTTGTGCGTTGCTTGCTAGTAGGACGCTAACATCATCGTATTTAATGTTGTCCATGCTGATTCCGTTAATCTTAATTCTACTTTTTAATTGTCGCCACCAATAAAAAAATAATATCCATTTTAATTTTCATTTATTTACTAAATCGAAAATTTCAGTGCGATATTGTATTTGTAATAGTGTGTAAAATAAAAGTGTACATGTTGTATAACGACACCCCTCGTGACTTAAATGGACTTTTCCAAATGTTTACTGTTATAGTTATTTCGTAAAAGTCTATATTTACTATGTGCTGCTTTAGAAATCTCTTGCAAAGTATAAAATATTAGTATAAAATTCAAATGTTTTACTAATAACTCTTTCTGTCGCACTTTCCAACAATATTAGAACTAATAATTGTAAAAATCCGACATTGTTTTTATATGAAATAATTATTTTAAAACGAGAAGTGTAATAAAAATTTAAATAGTTGATCCAATATTGTTATTAATTTGATGACATTTATGCCTTCTTTAATTTAATTTTGACCCTCAATCGTTACGAATCGACTTCTAGTATCGACCTTTTATTTTTCTGTTTGTTTTATTTCATCTTTTATTTATAGATATTCTTTTAATTTTTTACTTTTCGTTTACTGTCTTTATTTTGTTGGTTATGCATTTAATTTAAACCTGCTTAGAATAAACACATGATGACTTTAAACGAATTGATCGAGAGTAGTTAATCGAAGTGAAGACCGTTATTTCGTGACGTTACTAGTGACGCCGTATCGTGGCGCTTCTTCCGTGACTATCGCCTCATCATTTTACTATATAGAAAAAATAATACCTACAACGCAAAATAGATTTGCTTCAAAAAGTGTTTCCAGCGGAGTTGGTTCAACCAAATGCTAAAGTGCATTAGGCTTTTATTATAACTGGATATGAAAAATATAAAAGACACCCTACCCAATACAGCCGTGGCCATTTAAGAGTTATATCACAAATTTAAATAAAAACTTGAAATAGAGTAAATAATAAAATAAAACGGTAATTAAGCAATTAATAGTATATAGAGTGAGTTTGGAACACCTCAATTATCTCAGAAACGACAAGCCAGAATTATAATATATTTTGCTTTGTGAGAGTTTTGCAACAAGGCTAATTAGATAAACATTGTATATAGCAGGGGTCACCAAATGGCATACCGTGGTCCGCCTCCGGATCGTGCGTTTGTTTTTTGCGCACCGTCATTAAATTCAAAATATAGTAATAAAATTATAGTGTAAAATTATAATCAAATCTAAATATATAGATAAATTTACATTTTTAAAATGCAAAGTACTAATAATACTATATAAAAATACTCTATAGAAACATATTATAGTAATCTAAACAATATGTTTCGACTAAAGAGTTTTTCAAAATTTCAGGAAATACCTTCCTAAAAATAATCTTTTAGCAAACTATAAGGGAAACTGCCTGAACACTAAAATTATTTTAATTTGCATATTAATGACGTGCCTAGTAACCAGTCTATAATAAAACTAAAATGTTTTTTCCAAATTTTCAGATAATATTGTATAATAACATTATCTCAATTTCCAAGTTTCGGACATAGTAACCATTATGTGGAATTTTATAATTGTATTTAATAAAACTAAAAAATACTGAAGTTATTTTTTATAATGGCTTTGGCAGTTTGCCATACAGCCAGAATACTGAAGTTGATGTTGGATATTTTCATTTAGTATCGATGTTATCGAATACCTAAATATCGATGGCAAAACATCGACCATTGAGCTAAGGAGTACGATGTTTATCAATCATCAATGAATATCGTGCATGTCTAAGTCTCGGTTTTGCCCTCTGTGGCTCAGTGGTAAGAGCGCCTACCTTTGAACCTAAAGGTCGTGAGTTCGAATGTCACCTGGGTGGAGAAATTTTCGTTTATTAAAAGTTAATGAATAAAAATAATTTCTATCCTTGTGCGATCGGTACTCACCGGAGGGACCGCAGATGTTCGGATACAATTAGCGTCTCTTAGCAACGACAATGACGTCGACTTTGCTAAGTATCAAGACAATAATCTACACACACACACACACTACACCTTAAATTGTAAGATTGGCGAATGGATTTAGTGTCCGCAGTCATTTAAACACAAACAAACAACAACAAGTCTCAGTTTTGTTTGTCGCATCGCAGTCTTCGATCAGTCGTCATTATGAGTGTTGTTTATGTTTTTATTTTTTTATCGTGTTTCTCGTTAATACTTTTAAGTGTTGTTTTCTATATAGTTCTAGCGTTGTTTATATTTTATATTGATATCAATATTGATAAGAAAAGAAAAATTGAATAAAAAAACATGCAGTTTCAACCTGAATGGACAGCTTTATATTCTTTCACTTTGCCAAACCGAGTTGGAGCAGTACCTGTTTGTTTGATTTGCCATCAGACTGGGACAATAATTAAAAGTTTGAATGTTAAACGGCGAAAGTTAAATGTTAATTACGAAACAAAACATGAAATATTTGAAGAAAAATCCAGAATAAGAACTCTAATTGGTAGAAGTAAACTTGAGGATTGACTTTCAAATTACGCTACATCTACGGACTGAGGTTTCTTTACGCATCTCCTGGTCGCTTTCCAAAAATATGAAGCCATTTATTGACGCGGCTATCATTAAAAGGTGTTTTCTTTAATCAGAAAATTCTTTATTTGAAAATAAAAAGGATAAGGATGTTTTTGATACTATTCAGCGTATTCCAATATCTACTACTTTAAGCACAAAGAATACATAGGTATTGGCAGATGAATCATACAAAACGTTAAAACAAATATTGGCTGTCACTAAATATTTTTGCTTTGGCATTGGATGAGTCATGCGACTCATCCAATCATCATTGGATCCTCATCCGAAAAATTACAAGCAAAGCTTGTAATTTTTGTGGGGTACCTGGACCTTTGCCAATATATGGAACTACTACAAGAGAGAATTTACACAAATCTATGGTGGACTATTTTGGCGGGAATGGTTTGGATTTAAAAACAGTTATTTCGATCACTACGGACGACGCTGCAGCGATAATTGGGCGTAGAAAAGTATTGGTTCAGCAACTAAGTAGCGATTTTATGTACAATAAAAATCTAATATCGCATATTTGTATTATTCATGTATTATTCATTTGTATTATTCATTTGAAGTATGTTGTGTTTATTAAAGTTTAAATCCAATTCTTTACAGTAAAATGCCCGTCATGAAGATAGTGAACTTTGTACGTGCAAAATCATCTTTGAGGCATCGTCAATTCAAGGTTTAGTGCTTGAAATATTCTTTGCAATACTTGACAACATAAAAGAATTTCTGTCTACTATCAATAATAAAGCTGCAAATGACCATTTGGGCTTTTTCTCTCACAGAGAAGGTTGCAACTATCGCATTTTTGGTGGATATCTTTAGACATCTAAACTTCTTGAATTTAAAACTACAATGGAAGGGAACACTTGATTGTAAACTTTTGTCGGATATTGTAATAATTTTTTGTCGGATTTTGTAGTAATTTTCTCATAAGACTGAACTTCTTTCTGAGGATATTAAGGCAGAACTTTTGAATTTTCCTCTCAATCCGTTTGTGATAGTAATAAAAATATTGATGCTACTTAGTTCTCACGTTTTATTAATGAACTTGATTCGGAATGTCAAAAACGATATGCTGATTTTCACAAAGTTGAAAATCTTGTGCAACTATGAAACAAGAGTTTTTCGCTCAAGCCTAACGGTGTACGGACCAGCGAAGCTGGTAAAGTAAAGTAAACAAACGCTATTTAAAGTAACCTGTTACTAACATTTAAATATTTAAATAGTTTTAAATATGTTCAATGAAATTGTTAAACACTATAGATGCAGAAATAAAGCAACCAGAGACAGTATCATTAAACGATTAAATTAAGTTCAGTTCAATTAAGATACAAATATTTCAAATTACGCCGCAAAAATTGATTCAACAAAGACGGGAGAAAAAACAATATAATAGCTTTATAATCATCTTTTTCCTTGAGTTTATTTTATAGACCAATACAATTGGTGACCCCGGGTATATAGTACCTATATCTATTTACAAAACGCTCCTGTCACCGTGTTCGTCGCTATACTCCTCCGAAACGGCTGTATCGATTTTTATGAAATCTTATAGGTGTATTCGGTAGGTCTAAGAATAGGTAGTAATTTATTTTTGATACCGCTAAGAGGTTTTTTCACCCCAAATATTTTTCTTATTTTTTTGGCATTTTTAACTTTTATTTTTTTAGAATGTGGCAATAAAAATACATATACCCCTTAATTTTTACCTTCCTATTACTGACCCTTATTTTTTAATAGACATGGCTTTACCGACTTTTATGAAATTTTATATGTGTATTTGGTAGGTCTAAATACACACATTTTCACATAGTTTCATACGCTTAAGGGTTGGTTCACTCAGAACCCATATTTTTTTAATTTTGTAAACAAAGTTTTATTTTATTTTTTTGGTGTGGCATTTAAACATATATACAGCCCTTAATTTTCACTCCCTTATTACTAACCCCTTTTTTGAAGTACCTAACCATATTAATGTTACAGAGTTAGTTGCCATACTCTACCGAAATAGCATGACCACGTTTTATGAAATTTTTGTGTGTATTTAGTAAATCCAAGAATAGGTCGTAATCTATTTTTATATCGCTTAAGGGGAAAGGGTGGTTCATCACAAACATTTTTTTATTTTTATGATTTAGCATTAAAAATACAATTACTATTAAACTGGGAATAAGCCACAATTAAAGATAAAAATACGTTTACTGACGTTTTAATTTCCACTTCGGAAATCGTTCTCAAAATACAAACAATAAATTAAACAAATTTTATATTTTAAATTTTAAATTTAAATGTAGTACCATGAATTCTCCTTGTAGTGAACTATCATAATTTTTATTAAATAGTTTAAAACCATTTACAAATAAAAATGACACATCCATAAAAATACACAACATTTTGTAAATAAATTATCAAATATTGAATTTAATTCAAATCATACTTTGGTAAGTTTTGACATAAATAGTTTATTTACGAATGTGCCATTAAATAAGACTTTAAGTATAGTCAAGACAAAATTAGAGAGTGATGATTCATTGGCAACTAGAACAAGACTAAACATATAGGCTATAATGGAGTTATTAACATTATGTACTGACAATACATATTTTCAACTAAATAATGAATTCTGTAAACAAAATTTTGGTATAGCAATGGGTTCTAGTTTATATCCATTCTTAGCCGATATATTTATGGAAGATTTTGAAACAAATATCATTTCTAAACAAAATTTCAAACCCACAGTATGGTGGAGGTATGTAGATGATGTATTGTCAATATGGCCTCATGGATCAGAGTTGTTGAACACATTCCTAAATGATATAAACGATAAAGAAGAGACAATAACATTTACCATGGAAAAGGAATATAATAACACGCTACCTTTCCTGGATGTTTTAATCTCTAAGAACGATACTGGATATGAGACTCAGGTGTATAGAAAACCAACACACACCAATAGACACTTAAATTTCAAATCAAATCACAATATTAATGTAAAAAAGGGAATAATTAAATCCTTATACGATAGAGCCAAAATTACTTGTTCTAACGAAAATTCGTTCTTGGAGGAGAAACATTTGTTAACATCTGTTTTATTAAAAAATGATTATCTTTTATCGTTTATAAATAAGGAATTTTCAACAATCGATCGAATAGAACAGAACAACTTAGAACGAGATCCTACAGCATACACAAGGAATAATATGAGAAAAATAACAATACCGTACATAAAAGGATTATCAGAAAAACTTAAAAGGATAGGAAATAAATTCAACATTTCAACAACATTCAAAACAACAAACACGTTGAGATCTATTTTGTCCAAAACCAAATCTAACAATGAACAAGAAAGGACAAAGAATTGCATTTATAAAATACCTTGTGAATGCGATCAGTTTTATTTAGGTGAATCATCAAGGCCATTAAATGTTAGAATAAGTGAACATCAATCTTATATTAAAAATAGAGAATTTGATAGATCTCAAATCTGTAAACACGCATGGGATAATGAACACAGAGTTCAGTGGAATAATTCAAATGTAGTCTTAAAAGAAACGGATGGTAAAAAAAGAAAAATCAAAGAAGCGGCTCTAATTATGCTAAATGAGGCCAATAGAATGTAGTAGGATCTGGTTACCAATATTGAAAGAGGAAGTTATTAATAAGAAAATACCAGTATTAGTAAGTCAGTAACATATAGAGGATACATCATTTATGTTTTTTAAATAATGTAACATATAAAATCAGAATTTTGATGTTTGTTGAAGGTAAACTAAATTCACGAACAAATACTCACAATGTCGGGATAGTATTATGAGGTTTTTTTCCTGGTTTTTCCCTCATAATTTACTATGGAATCACTAACAGGAGAATTTTACTGTCATCATATCATGTGTTTGTTGAAGTGGAAATTGAAACGTCAAAATTTGTTTAATTTACTGTTTGTATTTTGAGAACGATTTCCGAAGTGGAAATTGAAACGTCAATAAACGTATTTTTATCTTTAATTGTGGCTTATTCCCAGTTTAATAGTGATTAATTTACAATGCCACAAGAAAATAGCTTCAGAACAATAATAAAAATACATATAATCCTTAATTTTCACTCCTCTATTACTAACCTCTTTTTTAATAGCCCATATTAATGTCACAGAGCTAGTTGCCATACTCCTTTGAGAGGGCTGGAACAATTCTAAGACATCTTACATATATATTCTTCAAACATTATTTTTGTACATTTTTTTATTTTTATTTTTTGTGATTGTGTTGCATTAAAAATACATACAACCCTTAATTTTCACTCTGATATTACTAACCCCTATTTTTAAATGGCCATATTTTTTCATGCCACATAATTTTATTACCATACTCCTTCGTAAGCACTTGACCAATTTTTATGAAATTTTATATGTATATTCGGTTGATTTGGGAATCGGTCTTAATCTATTTTTTATAACCCAAAGGGTTAAGGGTAGTTCATCCTGTATATTCAAAAATTATTTTAAGCGATCAAATTTTACAAATTTTATTACTTGAAGCTTTCAGACAATATCAATATCCTAAAAAACAGTATTTGGCTGCAACATGATGTTTAGTGAGCTCCACCTCACTAAATGCGTAAGGCTAGGTAATACATAAATATTGTGTTTCTTAGAAGATGTATTGGAAGGCATGGATTTTTTTAATTGCCCCGCGATCATCTGATATGAAGTCTTTTTAAAGATCATATTTTATCAGAATATTTTTTTAAAGATCATTTAAACCACCGTTTATAAAACAAAACCTGCCAGTATGTAAGAACTAAAAAATGGAATTTAGATGTAAAAATATATACAGGGTAATTTATTTGGAGTAACAAGGTACATTATATTTTCAAAAAAAAAAACAGAAAATCTGACAATTTAAATACTACCATAAGATTGGTCGGATTATAAAACCCCCACAAACGAAAATTTTTATAAATCGTGCTAGCTATTTCCGAGATAATTGAGTCATTCTCATTATATTATTGACCAATTTTCATGATAAATACGTACCGACTTCTGCTGGTGTACAAATGTTCTATCGAGATGACCTGAAGAAAGCATATGCTTTAACTTCCTATATCCCATAAACCGTTCTCTTTGCCTATTTCTTTCGCGATTAACCCAAAGCCAGTTTGTTAGTTTTGGGTCAGTAACATCAGCGTAGACCGGACTCCAGGTAGGATTGGGTTTTTGTGTCGGGTTTAAAACCATTGGTCGAGCCATTACTGGAATATAGTTGAGTACTTCTTCCCGAACTTCCGCGTAGGTACTAAGATGCACGTAATAACCTGTTAAATAAATATATTATTATGAACTATATTTTGTTTAAATATATTTTTAATTTGTAAAATCACTCCGTTCTATAACGCATAAGTCCTGCTTTGTCTTAAGAAGGAAAATAATCAAATTTGATTAAAATCTTTATAATAATAGTTACTTTTTTACATTGTGATGAAATATACATTATTATACAAAGTTGAGTGTCAGTGTCATTAATGACAAGCTATCTGGTTATAACTTCTTCCATCACCCATTGATTGATGTCTAATTATCCCAAAATTATTCTTAAAGTGCATTTCAATTTTTTATTAATTTTTTTCTTCCGCTATTTATTACAAATCTGTTAGAAGGCTACCAATAAACATTTTTTGAGAGACCATAATTCCGGAATTATTTTTCCCTCCCATTATTATTACAACAAATCTTTTGGACGACTACCTATTTATCATCAGTTTTTGATAGACCTTAATTTAGAAATATTTTGGTAGTGAATTATTACCTGGTGAGTCTATTACCCAGGTATAAGCCATTGGCTCTCATTTTCTTTAAGGAAAAAACTCACCCATTCCAGACACCTACGGTATCAAAAGGATTGAGCTCTGGTGGAAATATAGGGAACAAGCCCTCTTGATTTGCTGGAATATCTCCCAAAAATTTTCATAAACATCTGGAAATCTAGAGTAATACAGGTTCACCCAGATGTTTTCTAAGATGCTGTTCGAAATTACTTCAATAGTAGAGAGAATAATAAGTATCGTTTGGTTTCTTCCCTTCCCCATCGGCACTGTATTTAAATTTTCAGATTGCTGTACGTAACAATATTTTCGTTACATTTAACACGCAGATTATTGTTGTTAGGTATCGCCAAATTAATTAGTACAGTATGTCTAATTACTTTATTAACTAGTACAAGATTTGGTATTATGCGCCCTGGTTATTCTAAGAGCACAGTGCTATCCCAGTATAAATAGTAGTTGTCGCTCTCAAACATATTGTCAGGGACGTATTGAAAATAAGGAAAGATGGTTGGTTTGAAAAAGTCTCAGATTAATAGCTATCTTTTGATGAAGGATCTTCAGTCATGCCGTTGTTTATATTTAAATGCAGCAAATGCCCCGCAGCCCCCGGTAGGTGTTGAATGGCTTCTTGGGCTTAACATCCATTTAGGCATTTATCGTACTGGACCTGAGTGTCTTTGACATTAAATTTAAGGTAATTTTTGTTCGAACCAACAGTTCGACGATGTATTGTCGACATAGATAGTTAGACCGATCCAGGTGCGCATATTTTCTGCTTGTCTAGAATTGTGGTTTATGTGGTTCTCTTAGTTTGAGCGGCATTGC
This sequence comes from Diabrotica balteata, assembly GCA_918026665.1. Classification (NCBI taxonomy): domain Eukaryota; kingdom Metazoa; phylum Arthropoda; class Insecta; order Coleoptera; family Chrysomelidae; genus Diabrotica; species Diabrotica balteata. The sequence continues at coordinate 91,817,345 of OU898279.1, read as the reverse complement.
CTTATCTACTGCACAAATCGCGCTATGTAATCTAGACATCCTAGCCTGTATCTGAAAATACGTTTTTCTAATTGCTCGCCTACATCAAGAAGTCCTCTCCTTCCTAATTACAGCAGTACTGTCGTTGTTTTTATTGCACTACGAGGATATTTTTGGCCTTTGTTAGGTATGTTCGTATTTTGCGCTAAAGATTTTAAGCGCAAAATCTATATCTGTATCTATATCTACATCTGTAACAATACCAAATGAATAGCTAAGTGCGGAACATACGTTGGTATTTAGCACCTCAAACAAATTTTTACTGTTAAGATGGGAATGCATCAACTGTTTTATCTTTTGTATGAACTTCGAAGATACTCGATTTTAATTTGCTTATGGGTAATTTTCAACATTTGCTTTGCCCCGAGATATTTATACACATAATTTGCACCCATGGCTTCGATGTTTTGGCCATTTCGCATATCGAGTCCTCCGGGTTGAACCTTTCCTCTGACTATATCTTAAACACTGCACTTATCTAATCTAATATAAAGAGAGAAGGTTTCTACAGCTTTTAACATCTACTCTATATTTGGCAGTATTTATAGAATTTTGTGAAAATGTTAAACATGGTGTCTACGAGATACCTTAAAGGGTTTACCGAGCTACCGAAAGAGTAGCTTTCATCTCTTACGGAAATTTCACTTTCAAGGCATTTTTTTCAATTCTTCACCACTTTTTCTAAATACATATTTATTTATATTATTTATTTATATATTTATTTATTTAATTTATATATAATTTATTTCCAAAAATTACTGTTTCCCACTTTGACTGAACTCCTACAATACTCATGTAGTTTTCATGTTTATCAGTGATACAAAAACTTTCCACATCTACAACTTCTTAGTGGGACTGTATACCTTTTGTACGTCTATAAATGTTAAATGAACTACCCGTCCTCGTTCTACTCTTTTTTCAATGAGATGCTTAAGGGTGCTTAAACCATTTTGCTGCTACGACTTCGTTATTGGTAGCAGCGTTACCAGACCTAGGGAATTTTCCCTATACCTAGGGAATTTTGAGCCAGCTTAGGGAAAAAAGGGATTTTTATTCAATTCTATGAAAAATCTAGGGAATTCTTAATATTTGTAAGAATATTTTAAAAAATCAGTTTTATTTAATAAACTTTCCAAAATTGCACATATTATATTATCTACTTGGAAATCATACTATTCGTGGAATCACTAAATTCTGTTTATGTGATTTCCCGTCGGAAACTAGAGTGGTGAAATTTCACGAACTGCGAATTACGTCGGGAATCTACCTGGGCTAAAGTATGTACTGGCGTCGCCCATCGGGTGATTTTTGGTTTCTAGTTTGTCTTTCTCTAACTGTTTATGTCATTCCCCGTCGATGACTAGAGTGGTGGTATTTCACAAAGGGCGAATTACGTCAGGGATCCACCTGGACTAAAATATCTTAATACTTTGATATTCTTACAATTCTTACCATAAATACAACTATAAAACACTTGTGCAGAAGGGGCAAAAATAATTATATTAAAAACATATGTGTACAACTAGAGGAACATGCTGACCGCCAAGAACCTGGAGAACTTTTCTCAAAAGTCAAGTATCTAGCGAGAGAATTCAAACCGCAAAGATCATCAAAGATAATAGTGGAAATATCATAAAAAACCCAGACGGCCTCGCAGAGGTGTGGAAACAATATTGCGAGATACTATTTTCTAACAACGACCAAGACAATACTACAGAGAAAATAAGTTATGAAAAAGAACCTTAAATATTGAAATCAGAAATTGAGGTGGCAATTAAAAAGCTAAAATCCAGAAAAGCAGAAGGAGAAGATGGAATAACAGCTGAAACACTAAAAGAAATGGGAGAATTAGGGACGGAAGTAATGCTTAGAATTTGCAATGAGATTTGGAATACCGAAAAGTAGACAAATGACTGGGGTTAAACTTGCGTTTATTCCCATATATAAAAAAAGGTTTACCGACAGCTGATTGCAGTAATTATCGCACAGCAGCATTGATATCACACGCGAGCAAAGAACTTCTAACCATCATTAATGAAAGACTAAAATTAATTCCCTTACCACAAATTCCCCAAGAACAATGCGGATTCGTCCCAGGTAGAGAAACAAGAGAACATATTCTTAATATTCGTCAAATTATCGAAAAATCTCGAGATTTCTTTGTTGACTATTCCAAAGCCTTCGATACCGTAAAATGTAATAAAATGTGGCATACACTTAGTGAAATGAGTACTGCAGAACATCTTATCTATTTATTACAAAAACTATAGGTAAATAATACCTGCTAATGTAAGAGTTAATAATGTGATTTCGAAAAACATCAAAATTAAAATCTGGAGTTCGACAGGGATGCATAATATGCTCTATTCTATTCAATGTGTATAGTGAACATATGCGTCAAGTTGTTGAGGAAAGTGGCAAGGTAAGGTGAAGCAACGATAGGAGGAAAAAACATTAAAAACCTGCGTTATGCTGATGATACTGTTATCGTCATCACCAGAAGAACTGGAACAAATTATGAATAGGCTAGGCACGGTGAGTACGGAATATAGTTTGAAAATAAATATGCAGAAAAGCAAAGTGATGATCATCGATAAAATCGAAAACAACCAAGCAGAGATAAAAAATATGGCAGGTTACGAAGTAGTCAGGCAATTTAATTACTTAGGCTTGTTTATTACTAACTCACAAAAATTTGGAAGAACACTGGCATCACAAAAAATACAATATTACGCCTTGTTCGAGCATTGATATTTCCTATCGCCACCTATGCTTTAGAAACTTATTACAACAATAACAAAATAACGACATAATATTACGACAATAACAAAAGCCGATTCAAAGCGTATAATGGCCTTTGAAATGTGGGTCTATCGTAGAATGTTGCGCATACCATGGACCGCTTATCGCACAAATAACTCAATTCTAGCATAACTTGACATAAAATTAGACTCATCACAACTATCAACCCAAATATACTGAGATATTTTGGACATATAACTAGAAGAAGAGAAGGCATAGAGCAAATGATAGTTGAAGGTAACGAAGGGGTAAAAGATCCAGAGGAAGATCTCCAGTACGATGGTCGGACCAAATAAAAGAGATGACTGGTTATTCATTCTCCGAAGCAAAACAACACGCACAGGAAAGAGATAATTGGACAAAAATATTTAATAAAATTACATGACGCTACTATATCCTTACGAAGGAGAAAATATTGAGGAGGATTCTTACCTCACAAATTCACGAACAACAAATAATACCAATCGCACAGAATGAATGTTCATAACCAAAAGTCGTTATTTATTCTACAAACAATTAAAATACCAATATTTCCAACTTCTTATGTGACCAATAAACTCAAATTAGAAATGTTTGAAAAGGTTTTAAAAATCCCGCTCATTCTGACGTCAGACTTAGGTGGTCCATTCTAGGCTAAATATGGTTGTCAAGTTGTTAGGGAAATTTAGGGAAATTTTGGCAAAAATTCTAGGGAATTAAAAAAAAATCATCTGGCAACCCTGATTGGTAGTTCTAATTTATTTTTTATTGCATTGCTGTACTGCAAAGATTGTGGCTCGTAGCTTGTAACCATTGCTTGTAAAAATAACACTAGTTTCGCGATAGTTTGTGCAGTTGCGCTGGCTTGCCTTTCTAAAAATCGATGAAACAATTGCTGTTTTTCATTCATTGGAAACACACCTTACTATTTAAAGATTTAAAAACAATATATACGTTAGTTGTAATTGGGTAGGTATTAAATTAAAGAAGGAGCATTATTTCCAAAATGAATACAAAGTTTTTAACATGTCTGGTAGTTTCTTGATTTAAGATTATACCTACTCCATTATCATATCTTCCGTTGGGGTTACCTGAATAATATTATGTGATGATCACTAATTTCACATTGTTCATAGAGTCCATCTCATTTTGCATATTCCTATTATATCTATTGATAGTATATCCATCTCATTGATTGAATTATGAGTCTTACCCGCTTTGATAAGATTTTACTGATCCATTTGCAGTTTGTGAGGTTTTTCTTTACACTTTATTGGCAAGGATTTGTGACTGAGAAGCCTTTATGTCATGCTAATTGCACTATTGACAATTACAGGACAATGAAAATTACTATGAAAAAGTTTTCGGGAAAAACCGCTTTAAGAATGTAATACTCGATGTTTCGACACCTATTTCGAAGCCATTATCAAGAGGGATACGGTTCCCTTCGAGTTCGGGATCTCAATCTGCCTACTCTACTGGTACGTGACGTACCAGTATCGTGTTCTGTATAAATACAAGAACCGTCAAACGGCACTGAGGTTCAATCTGCCTACTCCACAGTGTCGAGTGACGACCGGTCTTACATGACACATGACACATGAGTTTTAACCTTGTTAGGCCTGAGCCTCTTCAAGAAATGGGTTACTCTTTTTTTTTTACCGAGTTGTGGGGGTGTGATAAACGTCAATTAAAAGATGCCCGATGTTAAGAAGTAGTAGACTACTAAGGAGCAGGAGGAAGCAGAAGGTGACTTGTATGTGTGATCGATAGGAGTGCACAAGAAGAAGTGGGAATTGCCTAGCATGCCAGTTAAGGTACTTCAGGGGATACCAGCCATACAGTAGGAATGGCTCTTTATCAGCGTTTCTTTTCTTTATCAGAAACGGAACTTCCTTAGTGGGAAACCTGGTGAGTATTTGCCCTCTATGATTGCAAGGCGTATTTAGTGTTTGTTTTGTTCTGTTGTTCGAGCCAGCTATAGTTCTTAGGACATACTTCCTGCTGAGGGTTAGGATTCTGTCCTTGATTGGCGTGATGTTGGCCAATATGTATATGTGGGCTGATGGATACGACCAATCTTTTCTCATGCAGTATCTTAGTATTCTACGTTCAGTAGATGCAAAGTTGGTGACTCTTGAGAGAGATGTGAACGCATGCCTTGTATTCGATTATCGGTCTGACAAGTTTTGTAAGTGTGCAACAAAGTTTTGGTAGACGTTCCGCCAATTTTACCGGTTAGCATTTTCAGGAGATTAAACCTCTGTCTCATCCTATCTAAGGATTTCTGAACGTCGGCCTTCCAGCTGAGAGTTCTTGTAAAACGAACTCCCAAGTAGAGAACCGAGTTTCTGAGAATGAGGTCTTCTCCCAAAACTGATATCCGACCCTGGACGTCACGACAATCGGAAGATTTAAATAAGATTGCTTGTGTTTTGGAGGGATTTATGGTCACTCTCCATTTGTTGCACCACTTCACAACTCTGTCAAGGTAATCTTGCGATCTTTCGAATACACACCGTCGCTTACATTCTCTGTTTGAGCCTGAAGTAAGGATCACCGTATCATTAGCAAAAAGTAGGAGAGACTCTGATCCTTGCTGTGGGCGGGGATTGTCACTATTGTAAACTGTGTAGAGTATTGAAGCAAGTATTGAGCCTTGGAGCACTCCAGCTTGTGGAGTGAAGGGGGTGGATAGGTGGTCAGCTACTTTGATCCTGATCGTCCGATGAGAGAGATAGGAATTAATTAATTTAACGAAAGGTATTGACAGTCCAGCGAGGTAGAGTTTTTCAATCAGGCCTGTGCCAGACCTTATCGAATGCTTTCTGGACGTCGAGAAATATGCCCATGCCGTGTTTCCTTTCGTTAACTGATTGTGAAATGAAGGTTGTTGCTTCAACCAATGCATTTTGTGTGGAATGTCTAGTCCTGAATCCCAATTGGTAGTCTGGAATTAAGAAGTGAGCGTGTAAGAATTCTACGAGTCTCTCTTTAAGGATTCTCTCATAGACTTTACCTATGGTGCTCACTAGAGAAATGAGTCTATATGATTCAGGGTTGGTAAGGAATTTTCCCTTTTTTCGATATCATGACTGTGCTGGCCACCTTCCAAGGAATAAGAAAGTAGCTCAGGTTAGAGATGCATTGATTATATTGGTAAGCAACGGGATAATATTCTATGGAAGATTTTTGAAGCATCTTTTGTGGATGTAATCTGGGCCAGGAGATGTGTTTTTACCTATGTTACCGGTCTTACCGGCAGCGGGAGCGGGGTGGGTTGGACCTGGGGGGGGGGCTGGCAGAAGCAGTGGTCGCCATTTTGCCGACAGTCATTTAGTGTCATTGCAAGTTTTTAGGCTGTTGGGCCGTTTTTCAATTTCGATGGCTTCACGAATAATTCTCGATTTTAAGGAGCGGATGTGAGCAATGGTTTTTGCTTTTTCGAAATCTATTTTGTGGTCTATCTGAATGATGTTGGGCTAGGGTCAAAATAGTATCGGAATGTTTGATAAATATAGAATTTTCGTAAATACGGTTATATATTCGTCGGTTTATTTGTCCTACGTGTGTACATGGGTAACTGGAACAAGGTATCTCGTGGACACCATGGACTTCACTGGGGATTTGGTCTTGTACAGATCAGATGAGATTAAATAAAATTAAATTAAAATGTGAGTGTTAAATTTTAAACGCGGTTGTTCCTACTATAGCGTACTCCTAATGCATAATGTACCTACCATCTATTCTTAAATAGTTAAATCTTTGTAAAACTAACCAAAATTCTTCTTACCTTGATTTGCGCAGGCCATCCACTTAACTTCCCTTACATCAGAGACTTCCCTTCCTATGAGATATGTAAACACTCTTACATTCATAAATGGTAAATTTTCCCAATTATATTTCTCAAAAATTTCTTTGTAGTTGTACTGAACGCCATCAGTGACGAGCATGATTGCTTGATTACATCTGGCACCTAAAATCAAGAATTTTAATGTTAAATTAAGACCATGACACTTAATAACTATTACGAATTAACTAAAAAGACCACATATATGTACATTTGAAAAATAATCCAAGTTTTGAAACTATAATGAATGAAAAATATAAAAAAAGATAAAGAAATAGTTATCTGAACCTAACACTAATTAACTTTATATAGGTACTAATAAGACCAAGTATATGTATATTTAAGCAATCATCCAAATTTTGAAAGTAAATACCGAATGATAAATAGAAAAAAAAAAGATAAAAAGAAATATTATACTAAACCTCTTACGGTTAAACTAAATATTACACTTTTAAATTGTACACTGAAAGTGTTCTGTGAAAAACTAATCAACTTGTCCAGGCTAGTTTTGTTAAACAGCATTTTAAAAAAAAAATTAAAATACCAGAGAAACATTACGTCACTGTACGGTGTGCTTTAAATACACAAGAAAAATGTTCCTTTCAGATCGACAGTCAGTGCAAAACTCAGCGGCCAACATACTAGCTTTCTAAGCTTGAGCGCATGAATTTGATTCTTTGCACCAACAACGGCATTTTCATTTCTAAAAATGAGAACGAGCCGTCCTTCTGCTTTGGAGGGCACGGAAAGCCGTCGGTCCCTCTGGGCTAGTGTGCATCGACAATAGTTATCTAAAATAGGGTTAAACTTTACAAAAAACACTATCCTTTGGGCAGTCTGAAAGTTACGTCATCGATTTTTTATATTTCATCGTCAAAATAAATGAACTAACGCTAAGATTGAATAATATACTATTGAGTTTTGATATATTTTCAATGTTTGTCATTGTGTCGGTTGGATAAGCATTACAATGCATTTCTAAGTAGATTACAGCGCTAATCACAATTTTTTTGGAAAAGTCCAATAATTACAAAAGTAAGAATATTGTAGAAATGAGAATAGTAAAAGAAATAAAAAAAAAACAGTTGGCGTGGTACAAGTTAACAAAATTAACAGCCAAATACATTCAAAACAAGTCTTAAAATACGACCAAAAAAAGCTTCATAAGACATAGATAAAGTGAATTAAATTAAACTAAAGACAACATTAGTTGTGAAGTTTAAAATAATTGTGAATACAACCAATGAAGTTGAATAAAATAAAACCACGCTTAAAATATAAGTGATAAAAATCAAAAGAAAGTTTAAAAATGTATAAGCAGCAATATCTTACAACGCAAATAATATATATATATATATATATATATATATATATATATATATATATATATATATATATATATATATATATATATATATATATATATATATATATATATATATATATATATATATAGTAGTACTATTTGTCTTAACTATACTTACTCTTTTTATTTAGTCTATATTCTTCAAGTAACTCGAAAGCTGTCACTAGAGCCAAAGAAAAGTTTGCTATCTGTTCTGTTTTAAAATTGGTCATACTTTCCTTCAGCACCCGTACATTCGCCAAATTTGCCTATAAAAAAAAAAGCATCAATAGCTCATGAACTCAATATAGACTTGATTAAAATGTAATTTATTAATAGATATTTAAAATGGTTTTCTAGATGTTCACACAATTTATTAGCTAAAATCACAATAGTTTATTGCTATTTAGAGGTTATCATATTTATATTGGTTAATATTATTGTTATTGTTCTGAAGCTAATTTCTTGTGGCATTTTAAATTAATTACTATTTAACTGGGAATAAGCCACAATTAAAGATAAAAATACGTTTATTGACGTTTCAATTTCCACTTCGGAAATCGTTCTCAAAATACAAATAGTAAATTACTGTTTGTATTTTGAGAACGATTTCCGAAGTGGAAATTGAAACGTCAATAAACGTATTTTTATCCTTAATTGTGGCTTATTCCCAGTTAAATAGTAATTGAGGGCTTAGAATAAAAGGGATCCAAGTGCAATTTTACTAGTTTTGAGATATTTAAGGTTAAAGTTTTTTGAATAATTAAAGTTCCTTGTATATTAGCTACGGTCGTACATAGTATTATTATATTATTAAAGGGTCAGAAAATTATTATACCTACACATATTTTCAAAGCAATAACCAATTCAGCTTTATTTTGAAAAAAAAACTTGGAACCAATAACTATCTGGTTTAAAATGTATCCGTAGAATCTTTGCAGGAAAAAGATTTAAGTATAACTTTATTGAGTAAATTATTTGTTTATAATATGAAACGCTAAAATAAAAAAAATATCTTTACACTAAGCAAGTTTCACTCATAATCACAGTCCAGCACTGTTGTATCTTTCATGTCTTCGCCAAACTGAGTTGCTTGAAATCCTTCTCCTGACACTTCGTTGACGGTATTAGTTTTTAATTTTTTCTTGTGTTCATGGGGACGGTTGTTGTACAACTTGTGGTAAACCGGTGGAGTATAATCAAGAAGTTTTTGAATATCGTAGCATTTCAATTTATTGTTTTTTATCGGCTGAGCGTTAGATTTTCTTAAAACATGTTCTCCATGGTAACAGTAGGACGTCCAGCTCCGTTTTTATACATACACATGTCAAAAATAAAAACTCTTCATTTACTGTTTCCTTAAAAGAAAACAAAAATGTTGTCTTGATTCATTTGGTGTACATTAGACTTTTTGCAAGCTGATTTAATTAGCTGGGCCCAGTGCTTTGGAATAAATACCGGTGAATTCTTACGCTCCACTTTTTTCATTATATCAAAATCCCTATCGCACTCCATAAATGTATGATCTGGTTCGAAAAACTGTTGGTGAATCTCTTGAATATGAGTAAATTTAAAAAGGAACATAAACAGCTTTACAACGTTTTTATATATTTGTTCTGCCTACCGCAGCAATCGCTATATGCGATGATCTTGGTAACACCTTTAGAGAGTATGTTTTTAATAAAATTAATGAGGCTCGAACCAATTTCTTAAGATCCCTTCTTAAAATGGATTCGTCCCAGATGTATATTTCTGATCTTTCTGTGGTTACATTGGGAACACAAAAATTATACGTCCAAAGCTGTCGCAAATAAAACGCTTTGGAAGTAGTTATTAAGCGAGTGTGAAGGGTTTGTTGGAGATCAAAACAGATTACGTTCGACTCTATAGATGCTTTATATTTTTCACTTTTTTGTTTTTCATTGTTTCAGACATATTTGCTTTCTGTTGATGAAGCTCTTGATCAAATTTGGTTATTTTACTGTTTCTGCATCTGCTAAATATTCTATATTTCTATGAGCGTCACTTCTACTACATGTATAGAATAATAATCAGAGACATTAATGTAGAATAATCAGAGACATTAATAAAGAAAATGCCATTAAAGCGTAGTAATACGCTTGAACTATAACACGCATAGCCCGGATAAGAATGTCAGTATTGCCTCAGGGGAAACTTGACCCCAAATTTTGGGCATAACTCGATAACAATACGGATCGCTCGAAAAAAATAATGTGATCACCAAAACTATGTTACAGAATGTTTTCAGAATTTTTAAGGTGGTATAAGGCAGTTAAAAATAGAAAAAATTGGTTTATTGTCATTTTTTCCGTTTATTGAGTTACACTTTTAGTTAGAAATGCGCTATTCTTTTGAAAGTTATTTCAGTAAATTCTTCTTCTTAGAGTGCTATCTCCCTGCGGAGATTGGCAATTATAATGGCTATTTTTATTTTAGAACTTGCTGCTCTAAACAAATTCAGTAACTAGAGGACATCAATATCTTTAGTTAGGATTTCAGACTTTTGGACTTTTAGAACTAGAGTTATGGTACTTTAAAGAAGCAGAAAGTTGTAAACACTTTATTTTTTATTTATTGTTACCAGTAATTTAAAATGAAGATTTAAATATCTTATTATTCATTCTTATTACAGACCTGAGTTTGTCCGAAGACTGGTTTTAAAACTAAAATCAAAAACTAAAACTATACTGTACTTAACTATAATCATTACTCTTTCTGAGAATATATGGAGAAAAAGCCTTCCACTACTCTATTAGATTTTTTATTAACTACTACTGCCACTCTGTGTCTGTGTTAGTTGTTCTCGGTACTGGAATAATATTATTGAGGCTTCATCGATCGAGAAACAACCTCAGTTGGGTCATCTGGTTTCAATGATGCCCAGTACATCTATATTAATTGCTGTCCTGGCAGTGGTGAATGAAAATGATCTTCAGAGGCTCTTATATAAACGAAAAAAGTCTGCTGAATATGGCAATAGCAATTAAAAAAATAAAATGTACGACCACTTCTAAAGTAATATTGGTCTAAAGCTATTTCCTTGTAGCATCTCAATGCAATTTACTATTTTTGTTGAAAATAAGCAACAATTTTACTTTACAATTAAGTTTATTTTACGATTTCATTTTCACGTTTCCCTTTTTAACACTGATGTTTTTTTTTGATTTGCAATTAAGATATTTGTTATTGTGTGGTAGTTTTGTATACACCTGAGTCTCATATTCAGTATCTTTCTTTGAGATTGAAACATCGAGGAAAGGCAGTGTGTTATTATATTCCTTTTCCATGGTAAATATTAGTGTTTCTTTTATCGTTGATATTATTTCAGAATTTCTTCAACAACGACGATCCATGAGGACATATTGAGAGAGATCCATGAGGTCATATTCAAATTTCCACCATGAGGTTTAAATTTTGTCTAGAAATATCAAAGTACGAAGTACTCAATAAAAATGTGTGTCTTGCTTTAGTAAAGTATAATTAATTTGCTTTAATAATCTGTAACGAATCTTAAAACTTGAATAAAATTCTATATAGGTATACTCTTTTCCAAGTCTTCGTTAGATCCTTTCTCTAAAGAACAGAATGAATTTTAATTATCTGTAGGTAAAGATATTCAGCTTAAATGATATAAGAAGTGAAGTAAGAAGCCATCTAGAAAAGATAATAAGTAGCAGGTTGCTTAAACCACATAATGTCGAGAAATAAATAGAGAATAAGAGAAACAACACAGATGAAAATAATAACCAAAATATTTTTTATCTGGTACCAAAAGAAATAAAAACATTAAAATAAAACCGAAAATAGGTCATCCAATTTGTCTATTCAGCAGAATTAAAAAGACGTGCAAGAGAATAATTTAATGTAAATTTGTCATTAACAATTGAAGATGTGGATTCCAAAAGGTCTTAAGTCAAAAAAGCAAATTTTTCATTCACGAATTTTTTCTATGTTTAAAAATATAATTAAATTTTACTTTGGAATAGAATCAGTCATGTAATTTACAGGTTAAAATTTTTTGTTTCAAGACAATTTATAGTAAGATTTGAACACAAAATCATGGTTTTTAAGAAGTTAAACATTTGTTTTTTTTTCAAAACGACCTTAAGTCAGTGACTTAATCACTATTGGAAAATTTATGTGGGAGACAACTTCATATTATTATTCATTTGTAAGTTTATTCATAATCAAAGCTTGTCTTTAAGATGTCAGCAAAAGTTTAATAACTATCTAAGTACAGAATTAAAAATTACTTTTTATTCATCAAAATCAACTTAAAAAATTTTCAAATAAAAGGCTCTAGTTCATCATACACTACAGTATTATTTTCGTTGAAACCATTTTGCATATTGTTAAGTGCAGTATTGTAAAATTCTTTTGAACTTTTAGATAATAAAATAAATTTGAGAAGGGTGTCCACATCTTTTTTCGTCTTTTCACTTACATGATTCACTAATGGCATAGACTTCATTGTAATGTACACTCTCAGCAAATTGCATCCTTTTTTATAACTTTAAAAATACTAAAATCACCACAGTAGGTATTTTAGGTTCAATTTCGTTATTACTTTTACTTGAAAATGAAAAACTCGTTGTTTACGTATCAAAAAAGGGAGCTTCATCAATAAAACTCGTTTTGCAGCATTCATGAAATCAAAATATTCTCAGTCTTTTCCTAAAACATTAACTGTAGCTGAAGATGCAAACATTTTGTAGTACTCGTCTGGTTCAACTATTGTTTCTTTTCTCCTATTTTTTTTTAAATACGTCCATATACTCTATTACTAGACATATAGCTATGTCCCCTGATTGGAAAGCAATGCTGAATATCATTAAACGCTCTAGAAATCTGCACATAACTAAGTAGAAAACCCAAAACATTGTGACTTTTCGCTGGAAAATTTTTAAACGTCTTCCAAAATCCCCAAAAACTTATACAGAGCTGAAAATACTTCATTGGTGCCTCGCCCACTCTGGTTTTCAGTCCATGTGTACATAAATCAATAAAAAAGTAAGGTTATAAACCTAAATTTGTCGAGAATAAAATACCTCACCCACTATTAGTTTAGGAAGAGGCGGATTTTGTTCCATATCAAAAGATACCTTAGCTACATTAGCTTCTGTTTTTTTAAGCAGTTCATAAAATTTCTTACCTCGTAACTTGTGCAATATATACTAAGTAATAAGGAAAGCTATTTCTTGAAGGTCTTTGCATAAATTTATTTCACTTTTTGTTAGATCACAAAATGAACAAACGTCTGTCTTTGGACTGCCAAAACTCAGGTTCAATTTCGTTTGAAAGATCTTGAAGAACTTTGAGTAAGATGCAATTGACTTCTTCTGTTCTTTTTGAGTCTGTTTCGAAATACGCCAAAATTTTGTAATAGATAACTCAGGGCTAAGGTAACCGCAGACGCTCTTGCCCCGACCATAATGACTTTCACAGCACTTATAGCACAGCACAATAAAAACTCATGTCATAATTTTTTTTAACAAGATTATATATTATGTACATTTCAAAGTTTTTTGTACTTTTAATATGATTCATATTGCTATATACCTAATATGTCAGATTAGATTTGACAAATTTTTTTATAAATGAATAAAATCAAAAATCACATACTTTAATTTAATAATTAAAATATTTTACGGTAATATAAAAAAGCATTTAAAAAAGAATTAAACTTTCATAAATTAAAAAAACCTTCTAATAAAGTTGTAAAGCTTTGAAGTTACTAATTAATAATCAATTATCAAACTAATTTTAAATATGCATACCTGAACAAGCTGTCCCTCGAAGCATTCAACTAACGGTTCAGTGGTATTACTAAAAGTATAGATATTCACGTAATCATTATTTCCAAGAGTGTCAAGTACATTATGCACTACATGTCGTGCAATTTCTCTTCTCATTCCAGTCATAGATCCAGATCTATCTACTAGAATTACTACATCTTTTGGTGATGATGCTGCTTCAATGTACCATGATCTCGTACGACAGTCAAAGAGATCTATTGGTTCTTGGGACCAAATCATTGCTACAAAATTAATAGAATTTAAAATAAAATATTTATTTTGCTATGAGCATTTATCAAATAAATTTTTGAATGAGGTTAGTAACGATGTGTAATAGCTTGCTTTATATCTTATTTTAATTCATTATAAAAGTACCTCATTAAAACCAAATAAAATTGATCCCTTTTTTGCATTTTATGATTCTTTTCTAGTAAAATTGAGTTTTTAAGGTTTTTGTTTTATTGCGATATTTACTTATTTCCATTAAAATAGTAAGATGCCACAACAAAATGACTTCAGAATAATCATACAAAAATTTATTTTACTTTTGTTCCTATTGTGCCAAAATTTATATATTGTTCTGAAGCTATCTTCTTGTGGTATCTTAAAGTAATTATTATTTTAATGGGAATACGCTCTCAATTGAAGTTTAAAATAGATTTATTGACGTTTCAATGTCCACTTCGGAAATGGATTTTACACAGATTGGGCTAAAAATTTTAATAATGTTGAGACCGGATTGACTTGCTATTTTTATACTATGAATATGACGATTTCAGGATAATCTGCTGTCTGAAGTAAAATCCAAATTTTATATTTTCCCAATATACTTTATTTTTGTTAAATATGTTCATTTGGACAGATCATAACAATACATAAAAAAGGAGACCAACAAATCTGTGAAAATAGTAGAGAGTAACGTTACTAAACAACAACATATTATAAAATATTGACATCAATAATAAAAAGGAGGTTATCAAAGATCGCAAAGAAGATAGTAGGACAGTAACAATGTGGATTCACAGAAGGAAGATCTACAATGGATGGAATACACGCAATAAAACAAATAATGGAAAAAGTAAACGAACATAAATTAGAATTGGAAATGTCATTCATAGACTTCAAACAGGCATTTGATTCAATTAAAAGAAACGGATTACTGATAGCACTTAAAAAATTAAAAATTTCACATAAACTCAGAAAATTAATAGAAATAACAATGAGAACTACAAAATAAGCATAAAGACACAAAGAGGCGAGACAGAGGAATTCAGTATAAATAAAGGGATGAAACAAGGAGATGCCTTATCAACAACGCTATTTAATCTAGCATTAGAATGTGTACTACGAAATATAAACAAAGGTAATCTCAGAACAAGAGGTGGTCAAATAATTGCATATGTAGACGATATTGCTATTATTGCAAAGAACAGGAAAATAATGAAAGAAATGATAGAAGAAATAAGAGAGAAAGAGGAGGTAATGGGACTAAGATTAAACCAAGAAAAGACAAAAATATTAAGATTGGGGAAAAAACCAATAAAAGAAAAAATCAAAATAGGAAGTTCTGAGTTTGAAGAAGTAGAACACTTCAAATACCTAGGAGTTACAATAAGCAAATTCGGAGAAAGGAAGTACGAAATAAAAGAAAAAATATCATAAGCGAATAAAGCTTATTTTGCAAACAAGATTACTTAAAAGCAAAACACTGTCTAAGAAAACTAAGATGAACATTTATAACACCATAATTAGGCCAATATTATTATATGCCGGAGAAACAATGACGATTGTGAAAAAAGATGAAAAGACTTAAGAATAGCAGAGAGAAAGATAAGGAGAACCATACTAGGACCAATCAGAACAGAGCTAAATGAATAAAGAAGCAAAACAAATACAAAGATTAAAGAAATACTTAAGGAACACATCGTGACTAAAATAAAGACCAAAGACCAATAAAAGACCACGATCAAAGTGGCTGCAAGAAGTTAAAGAAGACCTTCAAAGGGCAGTAGTCAGAGAAGGAGAGGAAAACTAAAGACAGGAAAAAATGGAGAGATATTGTCAAGAAAATAACATAAACAAAAAGGACTGATCCACCCCCAAGAAATAGAATCTAGAAAGCATTCGCGGTTTAACCCCTCGCTAATGGCTATACACACAGGTGTATAACCATTATATATATATATATATATATATATATATATATATATATATATATATATATATATATATATATACATACATATATATTTGTAAATGATACTGTTAATGGTTTGTTTTTTAAAAAGATTTTGATATTGACAACTATAACTCCATTAGAATTTTGATGATACTTTTTAATAATAATCTATAAAATATAAGTCAATTATTCTATTTCTATGTACACATTTAAACGCTATTTTCTAAAAATACTTCAAATAATAAGTAATAAATGATTAGGTAATTGATTCTCATTAACACTATAACAACCATCTAGCTCCTTCATTTCCAAAAAATTCATAGACTTCTATAAAACACGCTCCTAATTATGAATAATCGGAGAAACGAAATAAAAATTAGAAAGTGTTTGTTGTAGTGGGACCAACTTACCAGGGTATTGCCTCATAAATCCAGTTGAGCTTCCAAAATATTGCCACGATAAAGTTGGATCTATTTCATAGTTAGATCTAAATGTTTTGTCCAATTCTTCTGACCATTTAATACCAGCAATTACTTCTTTGGCTAAAATAAAATTGTAATGTAGGGAGAGTAGTACACAATGAGATATGGTACACAATAAGATATTCTAATTTTTTTTTTAAATTACCGCCGAGTTTCAATTCTGCAACAAACATTATCTCAGAAATGTCATTTTACAGCCCCAGTCAAAATACCACCATTTCATTCGTCACCTCGTAAAACTTACAGTGATAAACTGTAAAGGGGCTAAGTCTTTGGATTGAAATTGAGTAGAAGATTGATGTCTGTGGATTCTCCTATTGACGTGGTTTTCGCGGTAACCGTTTTGGATGAGGGGTTGTTTTAAACTAGAGAGCTCAGAGGGTCTATTGCATAATCGCAAAGGCGTATTGATCTGAAGACAAGGGTATTAATGACTGAATTAATTTGTGAAGGTAGATAATGAGAGAGATAATGAGAGTTGGCATGCAAGTACGGATTGGTGTTTGTGAGTTTTCTATAAATAATAAAGTGATAAAAACCTTGGGTTTGGGTTTTGATTTATAATATTGTCGAGAAATGGTAGGGGTGGATCAGTTTCCAGCTTTATAGTGAACTGGATACTAGGATGTATATCATTCAGATCGGTTTGAAAATACATTAAAGCATCCCTGCCATGGAGCCAAATAACGAATGTACCGTCAACATATTACTGGAGATAGTGGGAAGAGCCCATTGAGGGTATATAAATATGTATATAGGTATATATAGATATATATATATATATATATATATTGTATATAAATATATATATATATATATATATATAT
Source organism: Diabrotica balteata (assembly GCA_918026665.1). Taxonomy (NCBI): domain Eukaryota; kingdom Metazoa; phylum Arthropoda; class Insecta; order Coleoptera; family Chrysomelidae; genus Diabrotica; species Diabrotica balteata. The sequence goes on along the minus strand of OU898279.1, from coordinate 91,800,026 downwards.
ATATATATATATATAAATATATATATATATATATATATATATATATATATGCGCTAACTACTGTTGTAGTAAAGTATTGGGAGACATTCGTAGGACTTTCCGAGTTTGAATTTGTATCAGCCCAAGTGTCTGATGAGGCTGGATAGGCCGAAATGATTCATAACACTTTATTGATACCGATTCGAGTACGGGATTTTAAACGAATTTGTCTTCCTAGGCCATATATTTGACCATTTAATTCATCACGGCGATAGCAGCTTTTGCTAAAAGATTTATTCTTTTATACATTTCGCATAGCCCAGAGGACATATTTGAGTATCACATTAGTTTGTAAGGTTTTATTATGCAGTTCGCAATGGATTGTTTATTTTATTATCTTTTATGTTGTTATATTGAGGATTTATGTAATTTCAGTAAATTTTGCTTGTTATTGTTATTTTCTGACTGTAAGCTTTGTCCATAAAATTGTACAATTTTTAGTGGCAATAAAGCATTTTTCTTTTATTATATTCTATTCTATGACTTTTGAAAATTATATTGTCAAAATTTTTAAGTCAGTGCCGATCCCAGTAGGCAGTTCGTGCATCGCATGCGGGCAGCCGAAGCAAACAAAGGAGTAAATTTTAAAAAATCAAATTTTTCAGTATTTCTCAAATGAAACTGCTTCATCATAGGTTGATAAAATTTTAAGTTATTAAAAAATCAAAAAGTTCCTTTTTTTCGATAGCATAGTTTAAGAAATTAGCGTGTAGCGCGAAATATGTCAGCCCATTATTGTCTAGTGTCTAAAGGTTTTTATGCTTAGAAGCGATATTAGCGTTGGCTTATTCATATACCGCTTTTGCTTATTATGCCTTATGCTTCGTAAGTAAGAACTTATTATTATTATTAGTTATTCTAACTTTGTAAGTTAGAACTTAAATTATTTCGGCAAAGTTACAGGGATGCAGCATAGGTATTTTTTCTACGACCAGTATATAAATGATATTATTATTCATTTTAATATGTTTATTTAGTTTCGATTTAACATACAATAAAAAATAATAATACTATAAACACAATCTCAATAAATGTGAGAAAAATTTAAGTTAAAACGTTCTTTAATTGAAAATTAAAAGGGAAAACCCCAGTGACTGATTGTATACCATAATTTAACAAACTTATGTATGAATGTAAATATTAATTAAACAATTAGCCAAAAGGATTGAAAGTTTTTTCAAAACGTTTTTGGTCCTGTCGGACCATAATCAGTAAAACATCTTAAAAGTAGTTGAAATTAACCACAAATATCGGTATCATAAAGTTTAGATTACATGATAAATATATTGAAGTTTATAAATCTGGTGACATATGGTCGATGTTATGATTTCAGTTAAGGAAGCATACAGATCCCCGCTCGAAAAAGGACATTTTAGAGCCCAATGATACCAGCCAACCATGAATTAGATGTGTGCAAACTACTGATGGTAAGGTAGATATTTTAGAATTTTTTCTAGGATTTTTTCAGTAAGTAATACTACTGGAGAAGGCCTGTGCAATTTTCTATTAGACAAGCTATTACCTAGTCTGCAGCTCTAAGTTAAAGATATACTGGTCAGGGCTGCGACAATGGATCGAACATGAAAGAGAAAAATAAAGAGCTTTAAAAAAGGATTCTTGATATGAATTCTAGAGTATTATAGGTACATGTCCTGTGCTGCTCATACATTAAAATTGGTCTCTAATGGCACCGTCAAGTTCTGACTGTGAAATTTTTGGTCTTTTTTTTTTAAACGGTACAAGAGGCTTATAATTACTGTTCTGCGTCCCCATATCTATGGGATTTACTAAAAGAACGCGTAAAAAGACGAACTTAAAAACTGTTAAATTAAACAAGTTAAAAAAGTCGTACCAATGCTATTAAACCTCTAAAAAAAAGACATAAAGAACATTATTACTGAATGATATGTTTTAATTGGAGATTCCATCAGATGTACTAAAACAAAAAAAAAACAAAAAAAAACACTTGCATTTTTGTTTTCAGTTATAATTTGGCATGATTTATTATCAAGAACTGATGTCTTGATACTTGAGTCTTGATATTGTTCTGAAGCTATTTTCTTGTGGCATTGTAAATTAATTACTATTTATAACTGGGAATAAGCCACAATTAAAGATAAAAAATACGTTTATTGACGTTTCAATTTCCAATTCGGAAATCGTTCTCAAAATACAAACAGTAAATTAAACAAATTTTGTTTTTTGTTACATAGTGAAAAAATTCTTCTAATAATTTAATTTTATCTGACTCATTTATATTGACAATTCAGACATACATTATGCATTTTAAAGTAGAGGACTTTAAAATGATATTGCCAATATTGTTGAGTTGCGCTCCTGGGACGACTTACTATAAGATAGTTCATTCGATTACATGAAATCAACTTTAACTTGAGAATATCCGTCAGAAAAAATCATAGCATGTAATTCGTCTTTAAAAAGACAAACACATGACATGATGACAGTAAAATTCTCCCGTTAGTGATTCCATAGTAAATTATGAGGGAAAAACCAGGAAAAAAACCTCATAATACTATCCCGACATTGTAAGTATTTGTTCGTGAATTTAGTTTACCTTCAACAAACATCAAAATTCTGATTTTATATGTTACGTTATTTAAAAAACATAAATGATGTATCCTCTATATGTAACTGACTTACTAATACAGGTATTTTTTATTAATAACTTCCTCTTTCAATATTGGTAACCAGATCCTACTACATTCTGCCGAGGAATTTGCGACACAAATTGGCCTCATTTAGCATAATTAGAGCTGCTTCTTTGATTTTTCTTTTTTTACCATCCGTTTCTTTTAGGACTATATTTGAATTATTCCATTGGACCCTATGTTCATTATCCCATGCGTGTTTACATATTTGAGATCTATCAAATTCTCTATTTTTAATATAAGATTGATGTTCACTTATTCTAACATTTAATGGCCTTGATGATTCACCTAAATAAAACTGATCGCATTCACAAGGTATTTTATAAATGCAATTCTTTGTCCTTTCTTGTTCATTGTTAGGTTTGGTTTTGGACAAAATAGATCTCAACGTGTTTGTTGTTTTGAATGTTGTTGAAAATGTTGAATTTATTTCCTATCCTTTTAAGTTTTTCTGATAATCCTTTTATGTACGGTATTGTTACTTTCCTCATATTATTCCTTGTGTATGCTGTAGGATCTCGTTCTAAGTTGTTCTGTTCTATTCGATCGATTGTTGAAAATTCCTTATTTATAAACGATAAAGGATAATCATTTTTTAATAAAACAGATGTTAACAAATGTTTCTCCTCCAAGAACGAATTTTCGTTAGA
>OU898279.1:91600567-91796168 GCA_918026665.1 Diabrotica balteata | reverse complement strand
GATGATGAAGCATGCTTTTTTTTGGAGCATAGTTTCACGATTTTATCCAGCTAAATGCAGTTCAGATCGTACATCTTCATATCCCACATTATGCACTGTCCTTAAATATCGATGGGCTAGAGACACCTATGACTATAAAGGTAATTTCAAAATTTGAAAAGTTAAATAATTATTTCTGTAAACGTGTACGGTTAGAAATGAATGTTGCTAAAGAGAGAACATTTTACGTAACAACGCCGGTAAGGCTATGCAAAACCAAATTAACTAAACATGTAAATTTATTGATTGTACAAGATAAATATTTTCCAAAATTGAATGACTACGAAGCACCTATGGCTCACGATGAATCTGTAGAAATTAAGTATCATTATTGCATGATTAAAATATGTCTCGACTTATGTCCAGGCAGTTAAGTAAGAACCGTAATAAAAAATTTTTATGTGATAGGTGTTTGAATTATTTAGTAGTTTTGACAGATTAAATGATCATGCAAAATACTGTGAGAAAATTAATGAATGTAAAGTTTCTTTTCCATCATATCAGAATGTTGAATTTAAAAAATCATATTTATAAACAAACAACTCCTTTTGTAGTCTATTGGCCGATTTTGAGTCAATGTTGAACAAAGTTAAAAACAGTCCATTAAAAAGCAAAACAATTAAGTATCAGCAGCATAAAGCCTTTAGTGCAGGTTATTACGTAAAATGCTCTTACGATGAATCTCTGTCGTTTTACCGAAGTTACGCAGGTGAAGATTGCATGGAGTGGTTTGCCAAGGAAATGACGTTGTTGGCGGCATTTGTGCAAGGAAAAATTAAAGATATTGTACCTATGAATGTCGCACCCAGTTTTAATGCATCTAATTGTCACATTGCGAAAAAACGTTTTCAGATAAGGATGTAATTGTTCGTGATCATGATCATTTTACCGGAGATTTTCGAGGATTATCGCACACCAAGTGTGTAACTTAAATTTCAAAAAACTTTTCGTTGTCCCAATTTTTTTTCATAATCTTAGCGGTTACGATTCGCATATGATGATTAGAGATCTTGCGAAAAATGGTAGTATCAGCTTACTACCAAAATAAGGAAAAGTATATTTCATTTACAATATACGATTCTGAGGTCAGTATTAAGTTGAAGGTTCGTTGATTCACTGAGTTTTTTAAATTCATCATTGGACAAGTTGGCTGCCACATTGCAACCTGAGGATTTAAGATATTTAGCTAGCGAATTTCCAAATACCACTCCCGAACAAATGGAATTATTGAAACGAAAAGGCATATTCCCATACGAATATATTGAGTCTTTCAATAAATTGAATGAAACGCAACTACCATCAATTGATAAATTTACAGCTCATTATCGGGTGAACACATCTCCAAAAATATGTATCATCATGCTCAGAATGTTTGGCAGTCATTCGGTATTAAAAATATTTTGGAATATAGTATGTGTTACATGAAACTGATATTATGTTATTGACTTGCATTTTTGAAAATTTTCGACAAAAATGTCGAATGACATACAGTCTTGATCCTGCATGGTACTATACCATGCCGGGATTTTCTTGGGATGCAATGCTTAAATATACTGGATGTAAACTTGAACTGCTGAATGATATCGATAAAATCATGTTTATTGAGAAAGCTATCCGAGGTGGTATAAGTCAAGTAAGTAATCGGTATTCTGAGGCAAATAACAAATACATGCATAATTATGATCCATCAAAGCCTAGTAAATATGTGCTATATTTAGATGTCAACAATTTGTATGGTTGGGCAATGTCTCAATTCTTACCATATGGGGGTTTCGAGTGGGTCGATACCAATATTGATGTCTTGTCTATTCCTGACGAGGAGATACAGGATACATACTACAAGTAGATTTGGAATACCCAGAACACTTACATGACTTACATCGAGATTTACCGTTTTGTTGCGAACATCGTGTGCCACCAAGAAGTAAGCTTCCAAAACTTATGACCACCTTGTACCATAAAAAAGAGTACACCTTGCACTATCGCAATCTAAAACAAGCTCTGAATGCAGGACTCAAACTAACAAAAATCCATAAAGTGTTGAAATTCAAACAGAGCGCTTGGCTTAAGCCATATATCGATCTTAATACAAAATTGCGAACTGCAGCAACAACGGCATTTGAGAAAGATCTTTTTTAAGTTGGCCAACAACGCCATATTTGGTAAAAACGATGGAAAACATTAGGAAATATCGCATTGTAAAACTTGTATCAAAATGGGATGGAAGATATGGAGCCAAAAATTTGATTGCTAGTCCAAGATTTCATAATAGAACTGTGTTTAATGAAAATTTAATGGCAATCGAACTTAACAAAACAGAGATCATTTCACAAACCATTGTACATCGGCATGTCAAATTTTAGATATATCCAAAGTGTGTATGTACGATTTTCATTATAACTTTATGCTGCCATATATGGGAGTTGAAAATTGTAAGCTAATGTATGGGGACACTGACAGTTTTAATCTATGAAATAAAATGTGATGACGTTTACAGAGATGTTATTAAAGCAAATTTATCCAAATTCGATACATCAGACTATTCTGAGAATAATATTTATGGAATACCTCAAGTCACAAAAAAAGTTCTCGGAATGATGAAAGATGAGGCAAACGGTCGCATTATGACTCATTTTGTCGGACTTAGATCTAAAATGTATTCGTTTAAGATTAGTACGACGGATGAGGATCGAAATGCATTGTGGGATAAATACAAGAATAATATGGATGATGCAAATATTGAAAGACTTGCAAATAATTTAGGCGTCACAAAAAAAATCTAAGGGTGTAAAATATTCAACGGTAAAAAATGACATTACTTTCGATGATTATGTTTAAGTGTTTAAACGAATTTACAACTAAAAGTGTTTCCCAATCAACGTTTCGTTCCTACGCCCATGATCTTTTTACAATAACACAAGACAAAATTGCATTAAGTCCGTATGACGATAAACGTTACTTGCAACAAAATTCTCATGACACTTTACCTTGGGGTCATTATGAAACCACAATGATTGAGTAAAAACAAAAATTAATAAATGAAAACATAACCAATTTTTTTTATAGCTTTATCAATCTCCACACGAAAATGGACTGGCTATTTGTTAAATGAATATGTAGAATGATAATTGTAATTTGGTGAAAATCAACATTTGTAATTATTATAAGTAGAAAATATAAAACTCTAAAAAATATACATTGTTTTCCTGTAATTTTAAGTCTCAGCTTATCTTTTCAGCGTTGTGAGACATTCAACGTGAAAATAAAAAAAGACATGTTTGCATAAATAGCATTTATTTTGATTATTACATAAAATCATTTACAACTTTAATTTTATAATAATATAAATATTCTCTTAAAGCATTACTTAACAAAGAGTCTGAGGAAATTTCGCAAAACGCAGTTAGAGCTTCAAGTGGTCCATATAAACTGCTTCTGCTGCAAAAGTTTGATTGTATCAAATCGATAACATTTCTATAATAAGCATAAAAGTGTAAATTATCCAATAACGATACACGATGACACACCAGACTGCTGTTTACTTCTAGGATTTGGTTGACATCACTTTCATCTAGATAGTATTCCAGACCATGCTTTTGAATAACAAGGAACTTGGTTGAATCATACACTATTTGTTTAATTTTACAATAGCCTCCACACTGAAACTCGATAGGATTGTAATCATCTTGAGAGGTGCTGTTAAAGAAATCGCAAATCTTCTGCTTAAAAATTCCGATTATATCATCCCACTCGAACGTGTTTAAACTAATTCTTGCATTCTTGTTGTGCTGACACAAAATAATGGCTGATGAGAAATGACGAGCTGGAGAAAGGCCAACTTTGATTATACAGTTGACAAGCGGAAAGGATGCTTCTAGTAAATAATATGGTTCATTTTTGTGGTTGCTTCTTCGAATTTCGCCAAAACTCTATCTAATTCAGCATCATAATCGATATCATCTGATGGTGAATCAGAAGCTACCACCATATCGTCTGATGAACTATAACCACTATCTTGAGAACTCATATTGATGAACTGGCAGGAACAACTGGGCATGAGCTTGCAGCATTTATGAAATTTATACTTTTTGTCACCCCCCACACATTTAGTGTATATTTACGCGGTGTATGTAAAAGTAGATCCTAAATGATATCTTTAACGTTAATCCAACTATTATGGCTACTATCGAATCCCAACCATTGAACATACATCTTATTTCCACGTCTGCGCAGTACTTTCTCTACTAAATATATGTCTTTATTTTTTGTTTTCTGTAATTCTTCTTCGTAGAATGCTCCTTTGATAGGCGCTCCAGTCATATCTTCAATCAAGTATGTTGTGGGATTCGTTATTTTAATTTCAGTAATTTTAAACAGTTCTGTTGTCCAATTCGGTTTATATCCCTTATCGAAAATGTGTTTATTTTTACTAATGCGAACCACGTCACCAACTTTCAATTTTCTTGGACCGGCAATTTTCAAGTGAGTATAATATTTTCGTAAAATTTCATTTTCGTTAGATTTATTAACATCAATAGGTCTAAGTCGAATTTTGCTGTGTTTCGTGTTGTTGTACTCTTTTGTAATTTGAGGCAAGATATCAATCCATTTGTAAGTTCCATAAAACTGAAATACTTGTAAAGTTTTTCCTTCAATGTTCGAATAACACGTTCACATATGGCTGCTTTTTTAACACTAAAGGTATTATAGTGATTAATACTATGCTGTTTCATGAGATTTTGAAACTTGGAATTAAAAAAATTCTGTGCCTTGGTCTGTTTGTAAATTTTTCGGACATCGTCGAGTATGAGCGAGAATATCCGAAAATGTTCGAGTAATTTCCTCACCTGTTTTCGTCTTTAATGGTCGAGTCCACACAAACTTTGAAAAACAATCAATTACAACAAGAATGAGCTTGTAAGATTTATTTTGACTGGCATAAGGCCTCATCTCAGCAAGGTCCATTTGCCACAAATCGTCTAGTCCTTTAATGATTGTTCGTCGACGAGGATAATTTTTTCGTGCAGGCTTGTGTAGCTCGTTAACTAGTTGTATCTTCTCCTCGGTAAATGCCATGTCTAGCTTCCAACGATTCGATTCTTTGAACTAACGCTAATTCGTTGTTCCGTTAGCTTTATAATGTAAGAGGTAATCTTCCATTACATTAAGACGCTCATCTAAATCATGTGATTTAAGATCCGCCGTTTTAATCTTTTTTCTATTTCCAACGTTTTTCATCATAATTTGTGCATTTTGGTTGGCGGCATCTGTAATATTCTTCGTCATTTCTTGTTTAAATATATCAAGATCATTTTTAAATTCATGCATTTGTTTTGATAAATCAGATATTTTCGAAGCAGTCATCATTTATTCTCATCAGACAACTCGTTAACTTTTTTACTTAAATTAACTTCTATTTTACTAATGGAGTTTGAGATTTTTTGTTCGAGTTGAGTATCTTTTTGAATTCTATTTTTTTGTATCAAATTAATCTCTTTTCTTAGAAAAGTTTTCGCACGAACAATGCTGTCATCTACATATTTCTTATTGGAAAGATGATTACCTGCTACAGGAGGATCTCGTGTAATGTCTTTATGTACTTCATGTATCTGGTTTTGTAAATCCAAAATGGATTGCTTTAAGCCTTCACGTAGCTTTTTAACAACTTGTTCATTAGAACGGTAATGATGACGACCAAACTTGTCAACACTCATGTTGGAAATGATGTTCCAATAATCCAAACATTAATATATAATATCTGCTTCACGTAATTCGTTGATAATGGCAACAATTTCGTTATTGTGGGATGTGTTTCCTGCTTCTTGGGAAGCAACCAGCAATTTGAGTCTGTCGCATAGTTCGTTTGGATCATCCCAATATACATATTCAATAGGATTATCGTTGTAGATCAAATGAGAATTATCGACGAGCCCTGACCCTTTGGAGCTAGATGGTGAAGATAACGATGTTCGAGGAGACGTTGTCATCGATGATGAACGAGTCGTTTTTGCTAAACGAACAAGACCTTCGAAAGGTTGTCTCTTTAATGCAGTAGATCGAGTTTTCGGTGGCGATTTCTTTGTTGTTTCATCGGTAGGTTTAAATAGCGGTTTGATAATATGATGATATTTTTTCCCAGTTGCACCTTTAAGACGACCTTTGGAATCCAGATGAACTTCTGTACTATTTAATAAACTTTTATAGTGCTTTAAATCTGTATCATTATAATCTTCAGGGTTATCATAGAAAATTAGTTGGTATAGACCTGGCGTTCCCGGCACCCATCCTCCTTCCCCCTACCATCACTGATAACTTGTATACTACCTTTGTTTTTGTTAAAGTTTATTCGTCGTTTACCAACATCCAGCCAATTTCATCATTGTAAATAGGTCCGTAGTTTTTATCAATTTTATTATCTTTCATCCAAAATTCTTTTATATACTTATGGCTCATTGGAGGATATTGCTCGATATATTCATCAATAGCCTCTTTCGAAACATTATTAGGATCAAATATGTCATGTTCGTTAACTTGATCGATTGATACTGCATCGGAAAATACATCATCATCTCTGGCTTCTTTTTTTATCTCTTCCTCCGTTTTCACCTCTTCTTTTTTAACGTGTCTAAGCTTGTTATTAATAGCATGATGCAACGTTTTTGACGATTGCGCAATATCTGTTAGAGGTTTAGCTATGGGCTTAAAGAGTTTATTTAGCGACTCATCTTGTTCTGTTTTACCTAACTTTAATGCCAAATACTTTTTGCGAATGACACGAGCTAGTTCGGCAACTTTACGCGTGCGCGCAGCTACCTCTTTGTCTGACATATTGTTATACAATGCGTGTTTTTCGATCATACCTACAGTTTTATAAACTTGTCGAAACCTTTACGATATCGTCCGTTAGAAATATCGAAATCCTTAACAATGACGAATGTACCGTATTTGTCCTTCCAACATTCGGAACAAAATTGTTTAAATTGCTCAAATGTCATATCAGGTGATACGTGGTCATCAAAGACGTGTTTCAAATTGAGCTCATCTTGCTTAAACAATACAATAAGATTCGCATTATCACGTAAAAGTTGTTTGCCTGCTCGACTGTATGATTGACATAGGTATGCACAATCAATGTCTTTATGTCTACCCATACAGTAATATTCACGTATTGTTTGTTGTGGATCCGTTGATACGTCATCAAATATGAATATTGAGTTTGGTTTAGCTTTACTTGGGCTTATAACATCATCATTATCTTTAAATGGAAAATAACCTACTTCTTTCACAGACTCCAACACTTCCTTCAAAAATTGATACTTGGGCTGAAACAACGACTTTGAATAAACGTAAACATTTTTGAATTTAGCGCCATTCAGGTCAAAAAGTAATGCCAACATAACATTAGTTTTTCCACATCCGCTTGGACCACATATGATAGCACGAAATGAATGTGGTAGCAATGCACCATGTTTGCTGGTTCTTGTCACGTTGTCGACAAAATCCAAGTTTTCCACTGCTAGTGTCTTGTCTTGTTGAATGACCTTCATCTTGTGATTGAGATGTATTTTGTACACATGGTTATATAAAGACATTTTGCAAAAAGCGATTCATTTCAATGTTGGTCGTTCAAGGTGAAGGAGTGTTGAATTCTCTGATCAATAGTCTACCGTTTGAATTGCATGCTCCTGGTTACCAATATCTAGGACCTGGAACTAAATTACAGAAACGTCTAGCTCGTGGAGATCCGGGGATAAATCCGTTAGATCGAGCTGCGAGAGATCACGATCTCGCATATTCCCAAAGTAATTCATTGAAAGATCGACATAAAGCAGATTGGGTGTTGGAAAATAAAGCGTGGGAACGAGTTAAAGCAAAAGACGCATCTTTGGGTGAAAAAACCGCTGCCTGGTTAACTACTACAGCAATGAAAGCTAAACGAAAACTGGGTATGGGTATGAAACGTGGTAAAGGTGTTGGTTCATTTAAGCGACATGTGTTACAGCCAATTATCAAAACATTAAAACGTGCTCCTCCGTCACCAAATCTGCGTAAATCCGCTCTACTTGCACTTGCAGCAGCAAGAACAGCCGTTAAGAATGTAGGTGGAAGAAAAATGTACGTGTTCCAAGAATTATTCCATTTGAACCAAAATCTGGTGGGATTTTACCTTTAATCCCAATCTTTGCAGGCCTATCAGCTCTCGGAAGCCTCGCTGGGGGCGCAAGCGCGATAGCGAAAACTGTTATCGACTCAAAGAATGCTCAAAAGAAACTAGAAGAGGATAAACGTCACAATAAAGCTATGGAACACCTAGGCAAAGGACTATACCTACGAAAAAACGCTAAAGGTGGCTTTGGATTATATTTAAAAAAGTCAAAAACTCCCGCTGAAGCTACCTAATAGACCTTTAACCAACGTGGACTTGAAAAATTTGTTAAACTACTTAAAATTCCAAATTTCCGCGGTGTGTTTATGCGAGATAATTTACCACGTAACCCTCGTAAACATGAATGTGCTATAATTAATCTCGACATTTCCACAAACCTCGGTACACATTGGGTAGCTTACAAAAAGATAAACAACGACATAGAGTACTTTGACTCATATGGTTGCTTGAAGCCACCGCGAGAACTAGTCTCCTACTTGAACGGTGGAAGAATTTTCTACAATAACGATCAATATCAAAGTTATAACCAAATAAACTGCGGACATTTGTGTTTAAAGTTTCTCTACAATGGAACCATCTAACGAATTTTTGAGACGTGCTATTCGCATTTTTATGGAAAATATAACGAGTGGTGTTTGGTATGAAATGCCCCAAGATATTCGTGGTGTACTAGAAGATTACTTACCTTGCAAGAAAGACTATGATAAACATGTATGGTGTGATGTTTGTGGATTTATGGAAAGTGAATGTGTATTTTGTGGAGTACCGTATTATGAGAAAAATATAAATAAAACACAAACATGTAACAGTATGATTAAAAAAATAAAGAAGTTTTTAAAATATTTTGGTATTTAAATTACTACACCTTTTACCTCATATCAGTCATGTCTCGATTGTTGACCTTGACAAGTACTACAAACGAGTTTTCGTTTACTCCTCAAGTGCCTCTTGTGCTTGATCCGTTTCGACAATATTATGTAGCAGTGCTGGGATTTCATACATTTAATTCAATTCCAAACATCGATGGTGAAAAGTTTTATTCTATGAGCAAAATGATCGTACAAAGTTGCGTAATATTGAAATTCCATCGGGATGTTATGAAATTACTGATATAGAAGCGTACATTCGAAATGAATTAATGCATAAATACAATTCGGTTCGAGAGTTTACTTTAAGACCGAACAACAATACGCTTAAATGTGAAATTTTCTGTCAAGATCATACTATTACTTTCGAGAAAGACGATAGTCTTGGAAAATTATTGGGCTTCTCTTCAAATAGAGTGTTGGAGCCAGGAAAAATGCATTCTTCAGATCAACCTGTAAACATTATAAAAGTATCGAGTCTACTGTTTGAATGCAACATTACCGAAGGAGCCTTCTACGAGGATAGACCTGCGCACACCATTCTACATTTTCCGATAAGTGTTGATCCAGGTTTTTCTATTGACGAACGTCCTCATAATCCAATATACATACCAGTAAGCAACAGCATACGTGACATTACCAAAATTACCGTTAGTGTAGTTGATCAAGAATTAAGACCGGTCAACTTTAGAGGAGAGAAAAGTACGCTGCATTTGGATTTTAAGGAAACGATATAGATGGGTTTAATTATAAAACAAAGCTCTACACATCAATATCCATTAGTCTCACGCAAATCTTGCAAGCGACGTGACGTGTCTGCTGCCAATAAAGCCTTTCTTATTGCCATTGGATTACAGCTAAAAGATGTCAAAACGTCAATACATTCGACGACAGGTTCAGGAGCCTCAACCACCTATTTTAGATCTTTACCAGAAACCTCTGTTCGACGATACTATTAGAAAAGAAGAATTTCGTACATATACACCTTACATCAAGTCATTTAACAATAGCGACGTTGTCGAGTTTATCATAAATCAATCAGATGCATTTTTTGCCATACACGAAACACTTTTGGAAATTAAAGGAAGTATAAAAAAAGTGGGTAATGGAACTGTTTCTCTTGCACCGAATGCTGGAGCCTTCTTGTTTGATACATGTACATATATCCAAAGTTCACATGACATGGAAATAGTTAGAGATCCAGGTGTAGTCAGCACTATTCGCAGTTTGCTGTGTTATACTCCTGAAGATTCCAAGTTTCTCAGTACTGCAGGATGGAACTATCCGAATAATCCACATTTATCGGGAGACAGCTTTAGTTTACTGATTCCGATAAAACATATTTTCAACATTTTCAACGATTACAATAAATTAACCTATGGTCGTCAAGTGTTTCGATTTGTTCGAGCACGTAATGATAGAGACAGTATTTTAGTGGAAGAACCAAATGCTACAACAGCAACAACAGTGTCTTTAACTGTTACCAGCATGGAACTGAAGGTCAAACATGTCTTTCCGAATGACGATGTGAAAATTGACTTAATGACTCCGATTAAGAATAATACACCGATAACTATACCTTTCCGTAAATGGGAACTTAATGAACTACCTTCACTTACGGCTGGATCCCGACGTGAGATATGGAGTGTAAAGACAACTTCAGCTGTTGAACGTCCACGCTATGTCATTGTAGCTTTTCAAACTTCTAAACGAGATGACATTCACGCCAATCCAACGTTATTCGATAACATTAAGGTGTCCAGCGTACGAGTGGTTATTAATGGTGAATATTGGCCTAACGAGAGAATGCAATTGGATTTTGCGAAAAATGATTATGCTATAGCTCACTACAACTATACCGAATTCTTTCCCAGTTATACTCATTCGTCAACAAAACATCCAATCTTGGATTATAATGCATTTAAAAAATATGCTTTGTTTACTTTCGACTGCTCCAAACAGGATGATACGTCATTTAGATCGGGAACCGTTGATATTAAGTTGGAAATCGAAGCAGATGAAGGTTTTCCTGCAGGCACTCGAGCATATTGCTTAATTGTCCACGACAGTCTACTCGAATACTTTCCTCTAACTGAAGTTATCAAAAATATCATTTAACTTGACTTATTCAATCATATCCAATTCAGTATACTATCAGCCATCATGAGGATCGCATTAGTTGACATTCAAGGATTCACCGTAGATGGGTGGTTTGTTCCCAAAGAACTTAGCATTGAAATTGGCTTTAAACATTGCCATTATATATTTAAACCTCCACAACCGTTTGCTACATTAAGTAATCAAGATAAGAAGACTGCTGTGTACTTGGAGAAAAACGTGCATGGTCTTCGGTATTCTAATGGAGATGTTAAATATTCAAAAATAAATAAAATACTGGAATCTAAGTTGTTGTATGCAGCTGACTACATCTACGTTCGCGGAGAACAACAAGCAGAATTTTTAAGATACAAATGTTATATGCTTGACGTCTGTCCCATAATTATTGATGTTTGCAAGTTTGATGATTCTCCATACTCCACTGGAGGCTTTGCTCCACATGAATACAACTGCCACGCTACTGGACTATTTTCCTGCTCCTCGATAAATGTGGATCACCTCCGTCAATGGCTGTGTAACAAAATATTACCTATATAAATTGGATTTTTTTTTTAATAAAAGATTAAAAGTTTTATTTTAGTTTTATTTTAACAGTTTTACATATTTATTTTAATGCAAGATGATTCGCATTTGCGATTTACAAAAAATTTTATAATGATATTACTCGCTATAAAAACATTTATTATGAATATAATGCTTAAGAGTATAATTGATAATTGACTGCTGACATCATCATCATCATTATTATTAGTCTTGTACCATTTTGAATCACTTTCGGTGTTATTTGGGGATATTAGCATGATCTTGTAGAATGTTCCTCCTGACTTTGGTGTTGCTTTGAAAAATACTGGAAGCCACCCATTATTCACTACTTCATGATCCATTAGAGTCCATTCAGTTCGATTGCAATCAGTTTTTACATCATTAAAACATATCGCCATGTTCTTAACATTGTTTGGTACGTTTGTATAGAGTACATTGTTAGCAATAGCTGTGAGAATGATGAATGGTGCTAGTTGAGACATCTTGTGGGTTGAATTCTTTTTAACGGGTATTGTGTTTTTGTTAGTTTTCTATCTGACAAATGGAACGCTGCAAATTGTTTTTCGATTGCGGTTCTATCTTCGTACCACTGTATATCCGCCTTCAACTTTTGTATTTTTTCCCAAAACTCTTCTAATCTACACCGTACGGTGGACATTGATGAAATAAATGTCTTTCACTCCATAGGTCAATACAAATAATATCCTTAATCACCCCCACTACCATGGTATAATAAAAAGAAATAAATGTTTTAATCCTTTATTCAAAAATACTGTTATTTAAATCACTAATTGTATCTTCATTATAATAATACAAATATTCCCTTAATGCTAAACTTAAAATACTAGTATCACAAGAAGCCTCACAAAATGAATATAAAATGTCTATTGGTTGTAAATCGTTTTTGAATGAAGTAGCAATTTTCAACGCATTACAATAGTAATCTAAAAATCTCAGTCCATCGAGGAAACGAATGCGTGGTAAAATTAACTTCTCGTTTCCTTCAATAAGATTCTTAACATCTTTTTCAAATATCTGCAAAGTAACACCAAGTTTCTTAACATTGAGCCATTTAAGTTGATCTGTAGCTTGAGTTTCAATTGCTAAAAATTCACAACATTCTGGAGGTTCATCTTCACAATAGCATTGTAGAGGCATGAGGAAAAACTGATTATATTTACGATTAAGTTCATCGATGAATCGGATCCAATCACATATACCGAACAATATCTCATTATTCTCGCTGCTTAATTTAACACCTGGTTCAAATGATTGAGCTGAACTTAATCCAACTAATACTTTTAAATTCTCAAAATTATACAAAGTATTAAGCAGCATCACTTCACTTTAGCTTTTACTTCCACACTGTTCATGTTGTAATGCCTACGTTTCGCGAAATAAAGCTGTGAACATGAAAACTTTTAATTATATCTTCTTACCTCTCCACTCCAACGTATAAGTGGGGATATCGTAACATTCTACGCAGGACATATTTCAACGTAGGACGTGGCATAAGAAGACGAATAAAGAGTTTATTAAAAAAATGTGTCAGGTGTGGGATTCGAACCCACGCACCCTTTCGGGTATCGGAGCTTAGATCCAACGCCTTTGACCACTCGGCCAACCTGACTTATAGTATTCAATGTAGGATGTGGCATATTATATAACATTTGACGTATTAGCGCGGAACATGAAATATAACTGAGTAATTGATAGCGTCTGCTATTTATCTAACTGCCTCTCCCACGCTAAAACTATGTTGCGCAATATTTCGTAAGACTATTCATTTATGCATCACATGCCGGGCTTAATTATTAAATACAACGGATTATGCACCTGCTTCCTGCCTCCATGCGAATATATTTTATCTTACATTAAATAATCGAATTGGAATGTGCACGTGTTTCCGGCTATATATCGTGATCGCGTGAGACATTTTTAATAGCCGGCGTATGAGATGATGTCATTATTCTCAGTAGCATTCAACTGATCATGTAAAGTATAAATTGAAAAATAAACGAATTTTTGTTATTATGGTAATCGATAAAATATATACGAGGTAACTCGTAAAATATAAATTGAAAAAATTTAGAAGTTTTACGCTAATGGTTGTAGGTTTTAATTACAAAAAAATACGAGGAAAAATTGCTCTCTTTGTCTGTCATTCGTCTTCTTCTCTTTGTCAATTCATAGAACGCAGTCACCGACAGCGATTGTACATCGTTCTCATTGGTTACGTTGGACGTGTAGCTTCGTTATTATTGGGGGGGCGTCTTTTCGGGAGGAATGGGGGGACTGGGAACGTCTTTTCGGGGGGAATGGGGGCGTCTTTTCGTTAATATTGTGGTACGACTCCACCATTAGTCGATGCACGTCTTTCTCATTGGCCGTTGATGCACACCATTGGCCTCCAACGTCACGAGGATGTCCGCCATTGGTTGAGGACACGTTTCTGTGGCATCATTGGTCGAGAAAAACGTTCTAACGTCACGAGGAGGGTGTTACTATGACACCATTGGTCCCTCATCGCTATACCGCCATTTCTATGTTGTTTATTCAAATTCTAAGCTGTCATTGGTCGCTGGGGGTGTTGCTATTCCCACCACTGACGCTGCTATGTTGCCATTGGTCAACGACACGTTCCGACGTCACGAGGACGTCCTCCATTGGCCAGCAGGCCATTGGGGGATGTTCCTATGCCACCATTGGTCTGCTATTCCCACCACTGACGCTGCTATGCTGTCATTGGTCGACGACACGTTCCGACGTCACGAGGAGGGCGTTACTATGCCACCATTGGCCTGATATTCCCACACTGACGCTGCTATGCTGTCATTGGTCGACGACACGTTCCGACGTCACGAGGAGGGCGTTACTATGCCACCATTGGCCTGATATTCCCACCACTGACGCTGCTATGCTGTCATTGGTCAACGACACGTTCCGACGTCACGAGGAGGGCGTTACTATGTCACCATTGGTTCCTCATCGCTAGACCGCCATTTCTATGATGTTTATTCAAATTCTGAGCTGTCATTGGTCGCTGGGGTGTTGCTATTCCCACCACTGACGCTGCTATGCTGCCATTGGTCGACGACACGTTCCGACGTCACGAGAACGTCCACCATTGGTCACAAGACATGGGGGGACGTTCCTACGCCACCATTGGCCGAGGGGCGTGGTCTAGAGACACAAGGTACGTTCCTACGTCACCATTGGTCGAGGGGCGTGGCCTCGAGACCCTAGGCACGTTCCTACGTCACGAGGGGGGCGTGGCCTTGGCCCATGAGGATACGTACGCTTGACGATCGACGTGTGACGTCACTTCCGCTCCAGAAGGAACACTATCTACCTACTTCTATATTAGGACCTACATTTTTTCTTCTATATCTCAACGATATATTTCATTATACCCACCCCTTAAGGTGTATATGTTTTGCAGATGATACAACCGTTATTAGTACCGACCAGAATCAATATAATTTAAATAACAAAATAGGAAACGATGTGCTTAAAATTAAAAACTGGTTTACACATAATAAACTAAAACTAAACGAGGATAAAAATCAAAATATAGTTTTCAGTTCAGATCGAAGACACATTTTTGGATATAGCATCAAATTGTTAGGGATTTTTATGGATGACAACTTAGATTGGGGCATCCATATAGACAACTTAAGTTCTAAACTCGCCAGTACAATATTTGTAATGCGTAACCTAGTTTATTTGGTACCTAAAAGTACCCTTAAAATGTGTTACTTTTCATTGTTTCATAGTTATATACAATATGGAATAGCTGTTTGGGGCAACTCTTGTCATGCCGACAGAATATTTAAATTACAAAAGAAGGTGGTGAGGATACTTGCTGGAGCGGATTTAAGGGATCATTGTAAACCATTATTTTTGAACATGGGTATTATGCCTCTACCTTCGCTTTATATATATGCAACACTGTTGGAAATTCACGATAATAAAAATAAGTTTACTATAAACTCCCAATTACATGATCATCTAACAAGATCGAGGGATTTAATTAGGTCACAACGATTCAGACTATCAAAGAGCACAAAGAATTCAATTGATATTCACTTGTATAACTATCTGCCTAACGAAATAAAAATTCTGTCTCCACCACTGTTTAAAAATAGGATCAGAAAGCATTTTTTAACATACTGTTTTTACTCAAAGACAGAATACCTCAATACACCTTTATAACGTGTACCCAGTTTGGTCAGAATACTGTCGATTTACTATCTACATATCACATTGTATTATTGCTATTAAAATGTACTAAGTTTTATGTATTAGTTTATTTAGTCATCGATTCGGGAATATTCTTAATTATTTGTACATTTTTGTTACTTCCATATTTCAAAGATTTTTTATGTGACAGTTTAGGTTTGTTTTTTTTTTTTAGAGATTTTTTTATCTTAAATTTTTAATTTTAATTCTTCTGCTAATACTTACATATGTATATTACTTTAGCCAATATGGTTAAGTTAATTTTAAGTTTACATTATTATATCTTTTATTGTATTTTTAATACGGACTTCAAACTTTATGTAAAGTGGTCAATAAACGTTCTATCTATCTATCTATCTATCTATCAATTTTTTAAGAATATGTTTTGGGTATCCATTATTTTCAAAAATGTTTAAAAGCAAATTTAAGTTTATGTTTATGAATTTTTCTATCACTAATCACTAATATACCTTACCCTTACCCTATTCTTCATTGCAATCACTGTATTAAACTTTTGATGAGTGGGATGATTTGAGAAAAAGTTTAAATACTTTCCAGAGTGTGTTGGCTTTTGATACCAATCTATCAATATTTTTGTTTTGTTAAGTTCTTATTAATTTCTATCAATCTCTAAAGTAAATTGAATATGTTTGTTAAAGTTATTGAAAATGTTCAAAGTATTCTGAATTTGTGAAATAGGAACTGAACATATAAGATCGTCTACAATTTTTTTAATAAAGGGTATGTATATAAAATTTTAACTATATTTTAGTTGTCTCCTGATGAAGCTGACAAAAAATCAGCGAAATATAGAGTAATAAAAGAAAACAGAGTTTTTTTTGAATAACAGACCGCATACCTGATACTCCAATACAATAAATTATTATATATGTATATATACCTATATATATATATATATATATATATATATATATATATATATATATATATACATATATATATATACATATATATATATATATATATAACGAGGTAACGTTTCATTTGGACCGACAATATCGGTCTGCTGAAAATCTTGCACTAGATGCAAGCCATACGCAAAGACCCAAAAAAAACGAATGTATGGGCTGGTATTGTGAGAAATACAATTATTGGTCCATATTTTTTTGATGAAAATTTAAAAGGAGCATTATATCTGGATTTCGTACAAAATACATTAATTCCTGACCTGATTTGTAAACACAAAAGGGGACCAGTGGAATGACCCCCAAGATCACCTGATTTGAATCCATTAGATTTATTTTTATGGGGTTATTTAAAATCTAAAGTCTGCACAAACAGACCTGATAGTATCCGTCAACTACAAGACCGAATTAGACAAGAAATAAAGAACGCTATGCTACAGAATGTTAAAAACGAAAGTAATGACCGGTTCAGTTATTGTTTCACGATCAATGGAGAACAATTTGAACATTTACTGTAAATTTTCGTTTGTTTATTTTTGTTAATGTACCTATCACAGTAATTACATGATACTATAGTAGTTGTAGCATGGACTTATAAACACAGATGGACTCAGTTATTTACATAAAATTGTGAAGTAAAAATTATTTGAATAGGTCACATTCTCAGGACCTTCAACTGTTGTCACGTTTTTTATTAAAATTTCTTATTCGCGAGTCGCTGAAAGTATTACGTTATATTAATATATTTAATTGTAATCAAAATATCAAATATGCACATAGTGTGCATTATCATTTAATAATAGCGTATAATAGATATCAATCATTATTTTATATGCAGAAGCACTGAAAACTATTTATAAATGGCAACGGTATTTACATTTTTCTGTCTTATGGCTTTACGTCAAACTTCAAACGCTGGGCTGTTTCATGTTTGTTTACTGTTTACAGTAGATGAGGAAAAGTTGTTTTTCGATATTTGGGCTGTATTTTGAATATTTGTGAAAAGTGAAATAAACATATTATAATAATGGTGGTACAGTGTTGCATTTGCAAAAAAAAACGAAATATTTACATCCCGATCTCTCATTTCATTTGTAAGTACTGTCTATTTACATTATTTAATATGAGGAACTGAGGAAGCGTGTTTGTTTATGTCTTTCATAGGCGTACCATTGAGTTTATTCATGTTCATTAATGTATTAAATACGATATGAGCTCATGAAATTAGTAGACATTTTTAAATTGTAAGTAGACATCATCTGAGTAAAAAATATCTGTTTAGTACCTTTTTAATTTAATATTTCTCATGGACACAAATAAATTAGTGAAATGAATAAAACACATTTATTTTTCTATGTAGGTTTCCAAATAATATTGACGATCGAACTATTTGGGTATCAAATTTAGGAGAAAAAATAGATTTTTTATTGTAGCATTATTTTATACTATTACCTATAAAATTACCTATTAACAAATTTATTTGAATTCAACTATATTTTCTTATATTAATTTTAAAACAAATAAAATTGTATTTTAATTTTTCTATAAAGACGTGACGTGTAATAACATTCTATCGAAGCTTCAAAACATTGTGTGTTAAAGGTATCTTATTGCTGTGTCCATCTGTGTTTATACGTCCATGAGTTGTATATATAGTTTTATATAAATATGTAATTTAATTTAATGTGTTTATTACGTTTATCCCTAATATATAATTTTGTGGTAACTTAATATTTTTGCATTTTTGCCACCCTGTACCAATTTGAAGCAACGTGTTATACATTTGTGGAATCAACTCAGCAAAGAAAATCCATAAATTAAAAAAAAAAAGGTGGTTCCATTAAAAAAAATGATGACGTAATCATAGGAACGTAGTTCACCCTATATATTAGGTTATAATTTGAAAAAGTAGTAAATTAAAATCGACCCGTTTCGGGAATTTGTAATAATTTTTATTATTTAGCTAATAATGAATTTATGCGTTACTTTATGGACGGACGTGCAAATTTTGCATTTTTGTCACCCTGTACCAATTTAAACAACGTGTTATACATTTTTGAAATATGCTCAGCAAGGGAAATTTATAAATTGATTAAAAAAATAATGGGTTTCATTAAAAAAAATGGTGATGACTTCTTATCCGAAGTTTTGTGTAAAATATTAATGATTGTACCAACAATTGCACTTTTTTCATTCCTTTAATTAAGAGGTATGTGGATCTAAACAGGATGAAAATGAAATTTTTAACAGGGTTAAAAGAATGTGTTTTAAGGCTTTCCTAACCAAATTATCTACAGGAAGGTCTTCAACTGCTTAAAACTATTTTAATTGAGAACTCTTATCCTTCACATATAATACATACGATGCTTTTTTCTAATACTGTTAATATTGCGAAATCTCAGAACATTGTTTCTGATAATCAAAACATCTATTATTATTCACTGCCTTCTATATATATATATATATATATATATATATATATATATATATATATATATATATATATATATCTATATATCAAATTATTCTCGACCGTACTGTGTTAAATATTATTTGTAGTCTCAGCAATTGGTCTGTATGAAATAAAACTCTATTTGTTATTTCTCAATATTTCGTCACGATTTTGTGACTTCTTCAGGAGAAACTGTAAATTTATTATAATTATTATATGTAAACAAAATGAATATTTCAATACTTACAACTTAAGATTAAAAATTTAAATTTTGATAACAAATCCAATTTAAATAAATGACATTTTTTTTTATTTTAATTTATTTGGGAGTTATGGTAACCGCAATATTTTATAGAGTGAATTCCCATTGTACAATTTTTAGCGAATAAGTTTTAGTAAACAATTACATATTGTGACAGTATTATCCATATAATAAGGTGCAAAAGTAGAAGATTGAGAAAGAATCAGGAACATGGTAAATTGATCTATAAAATGTAATTGATGGTACGTAGTCAGTTATTGGTCTGATGTTATATGATTGTACCAACAATTGCACTTTTTTCATTCCTTTTTCCAATCTTCTACTTTTGCACCTTATTATATGGATAATAATGTCACAATAAATTAAAATCAAAAAAATGTCATTTATTTAAATTGGATATGTTATCAAAATTTAAATTTTTAATCTTAAGTTGTAAGTATTGAAATATTCATTTTGTTTACATATAATAATTATAATAAATTTACAGTTTTCTCCTGAAGAAGTCACAAAATCGTGACGAAATATTGAGAAATAACAAATAGAGTTTTATTTCATACAGACCAATTGCTGAATATATATATATATATATATTATATATATATATATATATATATATATATATATATATATATATATATCATCATTAACGCTTAAATTAATACAAATACTACAGGTTATTATTGACAAAATAAAAATAGCAACAAAAAACATTAAAACTATTTCTTTTTATTTAAAAACTAAATATCCTACAGATAAATTAGAAAAAAACAAATTTAGTATACAGTGTTAGTTGTAGTCAGTGTGGAATTGTTGAAGAGGACCCAGGAGTTGAAAAAATAGCAGAAGAATTGTATAAAGTAGGTGGCGACCACCTAACAAGTCACATCCACGCGATCATCACAGACATATGGCAAGAAGAGAAAATACCCGACGACTGGAAGAAAAGTATAGTATGACCGATCTATAAATAAGTAGACAAACTCCAGTGCAAAAACTATCGTGGAATTTCTCTACTATGTACAGCACATAAAGTCCTTACATATATTATAAACCAGCGGCTCCAACCACTAGCATTATTAGCATTACTAGCAAAATATTATTGGGGAGTATCAGACGGGCTTTCGATGGGGAAGATCATTGATGTTCACAACGTGTTTATAGATTTCAAACAGGCATACGATTCAGTCAAAAGGAACAATCTCTACAATATATGGGCTGAATTGGCAATACCACACAATCTAATTAGACTCATTAAAGCCAATGAAACTCAATCATGTGTACTAATACAAAACAATCGAACAGACTTTTTCAAAATTTCGCAGGTATTAAAGCAGGGAGATGGGCTGGTCCCAACTTTGTTTAACCTGACACTGGAGTATGCCGTTAGGCAAATGCCAACTGGACAAGGAAACTTACTGACCAACCGAATGGTTCATTTGGTCGCTTATGCCGATGATATTAATATTATGAGTAATTAACACTGGAAATTAACACAGAAAAAATAAAAATAATGATACAGACGAGAAGAAATATAGTCTCACAAAACATTATACATGAAAATGACATTGAAAAGAGAATAACGCGGGCAAACAAAGCTTATTTTGCCCTTTCCCATATATTTCGGCTTAAAAATGACCACCGAAATACAAAGATTAAAATCTATAAAATCTTAATTCGACCAATAACATGCTATTGCAGTGAAGCATGGGTCCTGAAAGAAATAACCAAAAGCAAACTCGATACATTCGAAAGGAAAGTACTCAGGAGAATACTAGGACCTGTGAGGTAAAAACGGAATCTTCAGAAGTCAATACAACATCGAGCTTTATCAACTTTATAAGGAAGCACCACTGTCAGACTTCATTAGAATACAAAGATTGCAATGGGCCGGACATGCGATAAGAATGGGAGAGGATACAGTTTTGTTTAATGAAAGTAATAAATTCAAAAGGACCTGTTTAGAAATGATGTGTATTAGCAAAAGGGATAATAATTTGTAAACAAAAGATCATAAATTCAAAATCTAAGTAAAATTTATACCTATATTATTTTTTTATAATTAATTCATCAAACCATCAATAATTTTATTACCATATTATACTTGTTACATTTTTTCGGGCATCTGTAAGTAATATGAAAAATTTTTGTTTTTTTTTCCTTTTAAAAAAATTTCATGTTAGCATTTTAATTGTCAAAAACAAATTCCACTATAAACTATTTCTCTCTGAAGGTTGGCAATCATGACATTAACGGTTATTTGTACTTCCTATTGGTTTCTAATTTATCTTGATTAGTATTTACCATAATTCAATTTTTTTTTATTTAATTAAAAAAAAGAAACATTTATTAGATCAAAACATTTTTAATTCTAATATTTATTTAAATTCGTTTGACAGTGGTTTCATTAACCAACCTAATGTTATCTGTTGAGTTACTACTTTTTTGCAATTAATTGTTTCACTCTATCAGGTACTTTTTATTTTAGCTCTTGAAAAGAATAATTGTAACCGCAGTTGAGATCTCAAGTGATTAAAGAATAGTAGTTTTCTAAAAGCCGCTATGCCGAAGTCTGCTGGTGGAAGGATTGAAAGACCTATTGCCCCTTTCACTGCGGAAAGCGCGATATCGCGTCCTCAGAGTGTTTCCTAAAATGCGGAGGGCGCGATATAGCGGTCTATGTAAATGTGACTTCAAATATAAACTATATCTTCCGCAGTCTTTAGAATGGCACAAAAATAACTCCGCACATACAGAAAGGTCTATTTTATCACAGTGAACTGTCCGTTGTAGAACTGGTTGCCTATTTTCGTAAATAAATTATCTCAAATATAACCTATAATTTTTGACATTACCTTGTGATTAGTATCTACTTTTAATATGTCGTTTTCATAACAAAAGTTTTTAATTTGTGTTGTATTGATTTTCTATAAAGAATGAGTGATTCACAGCAACCTGGACCTTCAGGTATGAAAAAGCGAAAAGTCATAAATGTAAGAAATCCAAAAAAATTATCGGTTGAGGAAATGACAGAATTTTTATATAACTCTGATACGGAAAGTGAGCAAGATGACGAGGATGAATGTAAGTAAATAATTTTAATGTGCTATATTATAGAAAATTTAAATATATATTTTTTAGTTCAAGTGGAAGATTTCTACAATA
The DNA here is from genome assembly GCA_918026665.1 of Diabrotica balteata. NCBI lineage: Eukaryota > Metazoa > Arthropoda > Insecta > Coleoptera > Chrysomelidae > Diabrotica > Diabrotica balteata. The sequence goes on along the minus strand of OU898279.1, from coordinate 91,773,391 downwards.
ATGGAGATTCGGATTCAGATCTTACAGAAAATGAGGAGAGTTTTATGCAAGACAGAGCGGAAATGATTGTGCACGATGAGATTTTAGAGGGTACAAATGAGATCCAGGCTGAAAATTCGTGGAATGAAATAAGTACTATGAAAAATATTCCTTTTATGGGAACAAATAAACTATTAGTTCAATCTCCTGGTGACGAACCATATGACTGGTTTAGGATGCTAATCGATGATGAATTTCTAGAAACTGTAGTGAGTGAATGTAATAACTATGCCATTCAAGTACTGGCTACTAGTAAAGGATCTGTACGATCGAGAATCACCGAATGGAAAGAACTGACAGTAAAAGAGTTCCTTATGTTTTTAGGATTAACTTTACTTACTGGTACTGTCAAACTTCCTGAGTTACAAGATTACTGGAAAAAACACAGACTATTAACAACTTATTTTTCAAACTACATGAGTAGAGACAGGTATTTATTAATTATGCGTTGTCTTCATTTTTGTACAACTTGGATGGAAGGTGATCAAATCCCCGAAGATCGTCTTTTTAAAATTAAACCTGTAATAGAACATTTCAACAATGTGATGAAGAAAGTTTACTATCCTAATAGACAACTTTCGTTAGATGAGTCAATGGTCTTGTGGAAAGGAAGACTTATCTTCAAACAATATCTTCCAAATAAGCGCCACAAATATGGAATCAAACTCTATATGTTGACGGAACCCAGTGGACTTATTTTGAAATTTATTGTTTGCGGTGGCGAACGTGACTTGTTAGGAGGTAAAGATCATACAAAAAAAGTAGTAATGCATTTACTGAGCGATTACTTAGACAAAGGCCACTCAGTTTTCATGGATAACTATTATAATAGTTTCCAGTTGGCAAAAATGTTACTGGATAGAAAGACTTACTGCACGGGAACGCTACGTAAAGATAGAAAGGGTTCTCCAAACGAAGTTATTCGCGCGAAATTAAAGAAAGGTGTAAGCCAGGCTATGTATCTCGATAATATAATGATTGGTAAGTGGCGTGACAAGAGGGATGTAATTTACATATCTTCAGAATTTGAAAATCGTATGATGATAGTGACGAATCGAAGAGGTATTGAAAAGAAAAAACCACAACCTATCGTCGAATATAATAAGTATATGGGTGGTGTAGATCACCAGGATCAACAAATGGCGTACTATCCAGTAATTCGAAAGACTTTACGGTGGTACAAGAAATTAGGAATCCACATTTTCCAAATGATGATGATTAATTCACATATATTATATAATAAGTATCACGTTCAAAAAATGAGTCTTGGATAAATTTAGAACGTCAGTTTTAGAAAGGTTGTTACCAGAACCCAAATCAGTAACTATAACTAACGTGAAAAGTTCCCAACATATGCTTACTAAAATTAATACAACAAATGAAAAAGGTCACACCATGCGTAAAAAATGCCGTATCTGTACAAGAAAACAGCTACGAAAAGACAATTTGTTTCACTGTCTTTGTTGTCCAGACCACCCCGGACTATGTATGGGTGCATGTTTTGTTGAGTACCATAAAGAAAATTAGTTACATTTTACGTATTATTTACTTTTGTTTTTATATTATTTGACATAAATTTCTGTTTTTTTTTTGTATCTTTTTTAATAAAAAATAAGTTTGCATATTTCTTTTTAGTATTATATACCTTGACACAATATTTTTGAGCTACAAAATAAATTCAGTGAAGCATAATTAGTTTTTATTACTTTTTATTGGGCCGCGAATTCGCGCTTTCCGCAGTTTAAAAAAAATTTCCAAAAATGTGCGGAGGACGCGAATTCGCGTCTAACAAAAAGTAAGTAAAATGACCATCAGCAGTAGATTCTCAACCGATTTCCTTCACACAATTCATAAATCATATTTGAATATACGCAAAAAAATATTTCCGCACAGGTCTACATTCATATATTATTACCGCAGTGAAAGGGTTAATTAATATATCGTGCTAGTTTTTTCAGTCTACTCAGGCTGAAACGCTAAGGAAGTAAAGGCTGCCATAATTAGTTCCATGCAATAGACCGAAGTAAAATCCACAAAAACAGAAACCGATACAGGAAATAATCCGAATATTCAAAAGTTAAGGGCACCAAAATTTAGGAGATACCAGACAATAAAGTTGTAAAATGTCAGTTTTGTAGATCTAACCTGCCCAGCCAAAAATGATCCTTATAATCCCCATGAAAACTTGATATGGTTTACATAGAGTACAGGAGAAGTGTAACGAAAGGGTAGGGTTCCGTACAAAAATCTCACGACGAAGTGTGGAAGATAAGTAGTGTCTCGTCTGACGTACTCATTTATTATTTTCTAAACTATGAGAGATTAAAATGGATGGCCGTGATTCAATATTATGCAATTTTACCTATATTCCAACGACATACAATTTTTATAAATGAAGTGATTCAATAAAATAAATTTCTCATGCATTAATATAATGAATTAATTAACGAGTAATTTCAAGTAATAAAAAACATATAAATAGATAAAAATAGCTTTAAGAAATGTTACTTTAAGACGAATATGTTTTCATAGTAATAAAGTACCACAAAAATTATATAAACCTGCACCATGTATAAACATTTAAACGACGATTTAATTGGCTATAATACCGCGCTCTAGTAAGGTTACGTAAATACACAAATCCAATAATTTCTCATTTCCCAACACGAGTTAAATAAAGTTTTATGGCTTTTGTCTGTATTATATTAATAATGAATATTAAATAAAATAATTTATAATATAATTGTGGTGTTACTAGAGGATTTATTTCGTTAAGTTTTACTCTCATCTTTCGGATTAGTAATATTTCGATTTAGTATACCACTCTTAAGGTCGATTCAAACACATCAGTCACGCTACAGTTCCGGCGCCGAACCGGTACCGTCACAGAACTACTCGTTTCGTCTGTTCGTACACACCCGGATTGCATCATTCTTCGGCGATCAATCTGTTGAAAAGATGCCAAGTTTCTCGGATGAATAATAGGCAATATAAAGACATACCCAAACAGTACAGTACGTTTTAAGTACGTACAATTTTGGTACTGTACGTACATGATGTAAAATGTACGTTTTAAGTACGTACATTGAGGTACAAACCAGTACGTACAGAAGAGTACGTACTTATTACGTCTTAAGTATGTACATTCCAGTACGTACAGAAGAGTACGTACTTATTACGTCTTAAGTATGTACCATGAGAAAGAAGAGTTAAAGCATATTTATTATGTTATGTTATGTTATGTGGCCTGTTTGCGGGGAGCAAGGTAGTCTGGGCACACTTTTAACTGTTTTATTGCTTTATTAACAATAACTACATACTAAAAACAAGTAAGAAAACTGTAAGAGTTCTTTTCGTTGTTGCCTCGTAGTCATGATATTCGTGTTCTGGCAGACATCAGCTGACTCCTCTCCTCTTCTTTTCTCCGTCGACGTTCCCTCACTTCGGTAGCACAGTCAACCCATGTGTGGCTGGAGATTAACTGTCAATCTGCCACAGGGCTCCCCTCCAGTGAGGAACTTGCTGGTTTCGAACGGCTATGTTGACCTGTGTTGCTGATCAGATGGTTGGCATATGCATGTTCTTCCTGCACCTGTTGGGCCGCTGGAATATATGCTGGTTTGAGTCGGTCCATGGAAATTCGCTGAGGAACATTTTGGACATCCACAGTTAAAAACTTATCACTTCGTTCTAACACTCTAAAGGGGCCGGTATAAGGAGGTGTAAGAGGAGGCTTCACTTTATCGGTCCGCACAAACACATGACTCGTAGTCTGTAGATCCGGATGGACAAAGGCAGTACGGGCTGAGTGGTTGCTCGTCGGTACAGGACGCAATGCTCCCATGGTCTCACGTAGTCGTTGGACAAAACTATGCTCGTCGGGTGTAGCAGCACTAGGGACAAGAAGCTGTCCAGGGAGACTCATTGGGGTACCATACACTAACTCGGAGGCTGTACATGCAATGTCTTGTTTGAAAGTGTTTCGAAGGCTTAGCATGACCAGAGGGAGGGCTTCAACCCACGATACTGTATCCGCGGCAATGAGGGCAGCCTTGAGCGTTCGGTGGAAACGTTCAATACATCCGTTTGATTGTGGGTGGTAGGCAGTGGTTTTAATATGTTGTACACCTAGCAATCCATTGAGCTGGCGGAACAACTGGCTCTCAAATTGCCTACCTCGGTCCGTTGTTATGGTTGCTGGCACGCCAAACCTGGATATCCATGCCTCAAGGAGCTTCTGTGCGACAACTTCGGTTGTAATCTCCGAGATAGGTATGGCCTCTGGCCATCTTGTAAAACGGTCGATGATTGTGAGCAGATATCGAAAGTTCTGATTTGCTGGAAGTGGGCCCACAATGTCTATGTGTATGTGTGCGAATCTATCGTCTGGCATTCCTAGAGGTGTCACAGGTGTAAAGGTGTGACGTCCAATTTTGGCACGTTGGCATTGGATGCACTCTCGTGACCACTGCTTGACTTGGCGATTCATGTTATGCCATACAAAACAAGACTGAACAATAAATAGGTCGCTGGCTATCTGGTAGAACTATGCGTTGAAGTTGTAAGGAACTGGCAGGATCGTTCAGAGTCTGTTGAGGACCCTCATCTGTAGTCTGAGCTTCGGATAGCCGGTCATAGTCAATGGTAATGGGTGTTGTGATAGCGTCTACTTCAGGTCGTGAGAGACAATCGGCAACGATATTGGCTGTGCCCTGTATGTGTCGAATATCGGTCGAGAATTGGCCAATAAATTCTAGTTGACGTATCTGTCGTGGAGACTGCCGCTCATGTCGCTGTTGGAAGGCAAACGTTAAAGGCTTGTGATCAGTATAAATGGTAAACGGCATGCCCTCAAGAAAATGGCGGAAGTGATGTATGCCACTGAATATGGCAAGCAACTCTCGGTCATAAGTGCTATAGTTTGCGCTCCGTCGTAGAAAGCTTTCGAGAGAAGAAAGCGATGGGCTGTAGGTGTTCACCTATAAGCTGTTGCAAAACACCGCCGATGGCAGCATCTGAGGCATCAACAGACATGTTCAATTGGGCATTTGGTGCTGGAAAGACCAATTCAGTCGACGAGGCTAAGAGTTCTTTGACCTTGGTGAAAGCTGCTGCGGCTGCTGGTGTTAATGTTAGTTCTTGCTGCTTTTTCTTTTGCTGAGACAATAACTCCGTTAGTGGCATTAGCTCATTGGCAGCATTAGGTAACCAACGTCTGTAGAAATTGAGCATACCCATAAATCGTCGTAGCTGTCGATAGGTCGTAGGTTGTGGAAACTTGCGAATCGCGCTAACTTTAGCCGGCAATGGGCGAACGCCAGTTGGAGGATACCGTGGCACCCAAGAAATTTACTTCACGTTTACGGAATTTTGATTTATCCTTGTTGATTTGGAGTCCATTTGCTTCCAGAATCCGGAGTACTGATGCCAGGTGTTGCTCATGCTCAGTCTCAGTCTCCGAGGCAACCAAAATATCGTCAATGTATACATACACATATGAGCATTCTCGAAAAAGGTGATCGAGGTACCTCTGGAACGTCTGGGCAGCATTTCGCAAACCGAACGGCATTCGGAGAAACTCGTACAGCCCAAAAGGGGTTATTACAGCCGTCTTTTGGACATCCTTCGGGTGGACTGGAATTTGGTAAAAAGCACGTACCAAATCGATGCAAGAGAAAATTTTCTTACCATGTAGCTGGTTAGCAAAATCCTGGATGTGCGGTATCGGGTAGCGATCTGGTTTCGTCATGGCATTTAAACGGCGGAAATCTCCACAGGCACGCCGTCGTCCATTGGACTTCTGAACTAAGTGAAGTGGACTGGTTCAAGATGACTTTGATGGTCGGATAATGCCTGTTCGCATGAGCTCGTTGAATTCTGCTCGTGCAGCTTGAAGACGGTCTGGTGGAAGTCTTCGTGGTTTAGAGAAAACTGGTGTTCCTCGAGTCTCAATATAGTGCTGGACTCTTTCAGTATCCTCTGGTATAGCAGCAGTTGGACGATCATAAGGATGGGCAGTGGATAAGCCTACTTCTGGCACCCTAACACGACGAGACACACAGGTAATACTGCTTGACATACTTGGACTTACTAGTCGTTTGTTTCTCATGTCTACACTAATGCCATGGTACGTCAGAAAATCGGCTCCTAGTATGGGTGTGGTGACATCTGCGACTATAAATGTCCATGTTACAGGTTGGCCTAGACCAAGATTTAGTGTAAGCTGTTTCTGACCATATGTTTGTATGCACGATCCGGTGGCAGAATACAGGCATACAGTGCTGGCTTGAGTCGCAGTGCAGATTTTACGTGGAAGCACACTTAGGTCTGCCCCTGTATCAATAAGAAATTGAAGTTGGAGAGCACTATCGGTAATGAAGAGGCGGCGTGGTATGTGAGGGGCTGCGGTTGCCGCCATTACTGCGCCCTTTGATCGTTTTTTGTAAAATTGCAGGGTGGTCTACATTTCTTTGCATGTGCACCAAATCTTCGATGGTAGTAACACTTTTCGTCAGATGATGACTTGGTAGTCTTGACCATTTGAATCTGTTGACCTTCTTCAGCTACAGTTAATCTGTTGGATAAAGCATTCACTTGGTCACTCAATGCAGCCACTGTTTTGTCTAAGGTAGAGTTTTCGGTAACAACCATGGCTGGAAAACTGGAACACCGGAGGTACGTATTGGCTTTCTTAGCAAGTTCTTCTAGGTCTCCATCAAGAATAGATATAACGCTTCGAACTGAAGGTATTAGGCGGTCCAACCAAAAATTTTTGAGAACTTGCGTACTAATGCTATCCATGGCCAAAGCTTGCATTCGATGGAGTAGTTGAGTGGGTTTTAAGTCACCCAGAGTGAGTTCCATCAACTTGTGGATCTTTTCATCTGAGCTGGTGCCATACCTGTCTAGAAGTCGAGCTTTTAGTTGTATATAAGCATTGCCAGCAGTGGGATTCTTTACTATGTCTGCTACTTCTATAAGTACTTCACTGTTTAAACTAGCAACAGTATGGTCGAATTTACAGTTGTCAGTTGTGATTTTGGCTTGTCGAAACTGAGCTTCCAGTAGGAGAAACCATAGTTCTGGTTTAGTGCGCCAAAATTCTGGCGCTTTGATGCCTACCCGTGCAATTAACGAATGGTCATCGCCTTCGCACGGTGTAATATTTATATTTGGCATTGTTTGGTCAGAGTTTGTCATCTTTGTGTATAAAACTTACTTACAGTTTTTTTCTCTCGGGGTCACCAATGTGGCCTGTTTGCGGGGAGCAAGGTAGTCTGGGCACACTTTTAACTGTTTTATTGCTTTATTAACAATAACTACATACTAAAAACAAGTAAGAAAACTGTAAGAGTTCTTTTCGTTGTTGCCTCGTAGTGTGATGATATTCGTGTTCTGGCAGACATCAGCTGACTCCTCTCCTCTTCTTTTCTCCGTCGACGTTCCCTCACTTCGGTAGCACAGTCAACCCATGTGTGGCTGGAGATTAACTGTCAATCTGCCACAGTTATGTTAACCTAACCTAATTTATTTAGTTAGGAATTTTACACCTCGAGTACAGTTGTGATGTGATAATTAATTGCAAGATAGTTTCATTTAGATTTGTTTTACTTATTTTTGATGCTTGTGGTTTTCTGTTATTTTATTCAGTCGAGTGTTTTTTGTGTCAAAAATGTAGTGATAAGAAAGTGGCGGAGCAAGAAATTGGACGATGGTTGAAGAGAGTCGGGGATCGCTTAAAAACTTTCTTTCTTATTTTTAAAAGAATAAAAATTGAATTTATTTAAAAAAAATAAAAATATATTCACCTATATTTACTTTTATTTACATAAATTATCATAAGTGTGTATAGTATGTACATAAAATATATATAATATATATATATATATATATATATATATATATATTTTATTATATATATTATATATTATATTATATATATATATATATATATATATATATATATATATATATATATATATATATATATATATAGGTACGTATTAAGTACGTACTTCGTACAGCAAAATACCTACATTGTACGTACTTTATGTCCCATCAGTACGTACTTAGTATGTCTTATGTACGTACTTGTGCTTACTGGGTACACATGACTGGTTTCCTTCGAAATCCTTATTTTTTAAATTAATGTATATATATTTTGCAAGCAACAAATCTTAACACTACATTTACATGTAGCGATAAATATACCACAACATTATATTATTTTCTCATACATTTTATTAATTGGAAATGTTCGGCAACGAATGAATGTGACTGCTGCGCACTGGCGGCACATTTACATTAAACAATATTTTCATGATGGATTTTTCTGTTCGGCACCGGAACTGTGACGTGACGGGACTGGTGTGTTTGAATCGACCTTTAAGGCCCTGATCGACAGGCGAGTAAAACCGCCGTTTTATGGCTCATCGGTAAAGCTAAATTAAATGAATTGACGAAGAAACACCGCATATACTTTTAGATATAAAACAAAGTATACACACTCCCATATACCAAAGTATATGGGAGTAATACCCAAAGATTGGTTACTGTTCACGTTTCTAACACTACCAAAGTCAATACATGCAACAAAATGCTCCCAGTACTGTACAATTTCCTTAATAAGCAACACACTTAAATTTCTCAAAATAATACAGTATACTCCCTTTATAACGAACAGGGTTTATTACGAAGTTATAACGAGGTACATTAGATGTCAAGTGAAATTTCTATTGAACTATAACTCTCTATAGAGAGACAAATTTAGTTATAACAAGAGAAAATAAGATCGAAAAACGTGTTTTTTACGTTTTTGGCCCGGCTGTGGCTATAAGTAAATACCCTTTTTAACTGCCGTCCACAATAAACTTCTTCGGAAATTTACAATTTATGATTCACAAGTGTCATTCTAGAGGGTTGACCATTCGCACCAAGAAGGTCCTAATAGACAAGACGTAAAAAGAGCTTTAAACGTTGTAAGAAACTTCATCCAAAGACAAAACGCAAATGAAGAATCATACAACTGTTTCACATCTTTAGAAAATATAATAAATAAAATACTGGACAATTTAAAGCAGTCAAAAATGACGGACTTCTTCGAACTGCAGATCCATGAAAATGTTATGTTATCCATGAAAATACGCTTTATAAAGATTTACAGAATACATATTTTTTGTTTTAATGTATATCATTGACAATAAAAGTAAACAACTCTTTTTTGTTTTAATGCATTTCATTGACAATAAAAGTAAACAACATTTTTTCAAAAACGCCATTCAAACAATATTTAACATCTTATATTGCTCCGAATGGCTTCACTACAGGAAGTTATTGTTTTAGAAAACTACATATTTATATTTATGCACAATATTATTGTTGTTTGATATAACGAGGTCGGCTTATAACGATAGAGACTATAACTATATATATAACGATAAAACACTATACAAAAAAATTGAAGAAGATATAGAGGATATCCGGTTTTCCACATTGGTATTCAATCTGTACAGCGAAGCTATCTTTAAGGAAGCAATATCAGAGTAACAACAGAGTATATCAATAAACTGAAAAATCTTGAACAACATAAGATTCGCAGACGACATTAAGTCAGTATAAAACATGGACTACAAATGAACGTTAAGAAAACTAAGTGCATGATTATTTCTAAGCAACATACAGTAGGACGGCTATATATCGACTGAAAACAAGTAGAAAGAGTGAATAACTACAAAAATTTGGGAACCTGGGTACATTAAAACAATGACCAAGGTAGATAAATAAGAACATGCATTGAAATTGCAAGACAAGCATTTTTAAACAATGTTTGTTAATAGAGACCTTTCTCTGGAGCTGAGGATAAGAGCCTTAAGATGATACGTGTCGTGTGACTTTGTTATATGAAATGGAAATCTGGACACTAAAAGTGGATAACATAATGAAGTTGGAATCATTTGAGATGTGGTGATATAGAAGAATTTTGAAAATACCATGGACTCAACAATGGAGCCCACATGGAGTTACAAATTCAGAAGTGTTAAGAAGGTAACAAAAGGATTGCAAGGTCAAAAAGCACATCAAAATAAGAAATCTGGAATATTTAGGCCACATTACTAGAGATGCGAAATATGAGATATTAATGCTCATAGTGCAAGGTAAAATCATGAATAAAAATAGTTGTAGCTCAGTAGATCTTTGCAAAGCAGTCGCTCAGGTACGAATAGCTTTGATGATAGCCAACCTCCGATAGGAGAAGGAACTATGAACAAGGAGGAAGGAACAGTGAGCCGAATCGGCAGTTGTTTTCAGATTTTTTCAATTTTTTTCTCGCATTATAGTGTTTTGTTCTTGTATTGAAGGTGTCACTAAAGACAACAATGACATTGTATGATGCTTTAGACATTCTCAGATAATTTCTGTAATCAAGTGGTTCAACAACAATTTTGGATTTACTTAATTTAATTTGACAATAATACGACAATTTTATGTCCTATGGAAATCTTGTATTATATTATGCCGAACACTCTAATTTGGTATTCGGGTAAATCTGTGACAGTTAACTTTCATATAGGTTTCTTGCAGAAATCCCTACTTTGCCTTTATTATCCAGGACGCTTTTGTTCTCTTATGCTATTCTAGATACTGTTCGAACAGTCGGTAATGACGTGAATAATAATTGAAAATGATTGGTATGTTATACAAAAAATACTTTAAATTTTAACCGACACAACTGTAGAAATATGCTGACGACACTGTATACATGGCAAATTCTGTTGAACAACTGCAACTAATATTAAATAAGATATACGACAGAAAATAAAACAAGTAACTTCTGATCTGGATCACTGAAAATAAAGAGAAAACAACAGAAATAAGAACCAGGGTAGAAGTAGCAAGAAACACGTTTGTGAAATATTAAACAAAATAAAAATAGGACATTTACAATATCTGGGACATGTAATGAGGGGATAGCGACGTGAAATGTTTTTAATTTACGAAATATAACCGGGGGAATATTGAAAGAATGAGATCCTTATGGTTGAGCCATATACGGAGGTATGGAAATAGTAGATCAGTGGGAAAGAAGAAATAATAAAAAACTGAAACAATTGTGTAAGGAGCCAAAAATAACGACTGTAATAAAAGCGCAGAGAATACGATATTTAGAACACATCAAGAATGTAGGGGAAAATAAGTATGCCAAAAATGGTACCCTCATCATAAAAGTTAATACAAAAGAAAAGGAAAGCTATAGACGAAAAAGTAGAAGAGGTAGACAAAGAAGTAAAATTAACAACTGGAAATAAAAAGCATTGGATACAAGTAAATGGACGTAAAATAATTAAAACAAAAGTATTTTTAGCCCTAGACCTCCAAGGCTTGTTAAGCTTTATAAATAATAAATTATCATCGATCAGGACAGCGCTGGACAGGTAAGTTTACACGTATCCAGTAGCTGGCGCCAGTCTCACTGTCTCTTCTCCAGCACCAGACCTTGTTGATTTCTCAATCTTATTTACCTCCAAGTAATATGTACTTCTAATGCTCTTAATGTTAGCCTTCACTTCTTCCATAGTCAATCCTTCGATATACATTCCTTCTTGAATTTCTTGTACTGCTGATGAGCGTATTTGTTTGTTTTTATATGTTTCACATCGAATATCCCATAAACATTGTTGTTGTCGATAAAGTTGCACAAACTTTAACGTATCTGCTTCGCTTAGTTTTCGGGTCATATTAAGTATTTAAAAATAAAAACAATGCCACTGAATAAAGAAACGACAGCGACTGGAACGCTGTGTTTACACGTGTCTACATCCACTGGCACGGGGCTAGAGGGTACGCTGGAGGGCCACTGGCATGAAAAATAGACCAGCTGAGCCTTCTATTAGGCCAGGGAAATAAGCAAAAAAAGTACCCTGTTTTTGACACTCGTCCGGCCAGGCAAACGACAGTTGTTTTGGGTAGTATGGACCTCTGTAACAAAAACCTATATGTTTCCTGCAGTCGATTTTTTGGACTTAATCAGTTATTAACAAATTAAGGTCAAAAACGGAAAATTTTTGCTTTTTTCATCTATCAGCAAAAAGTGAAGCAATTTAAACAAATTTTAAAAGAAAGGAAACTTATAAGTTATATAAAAACCTTCAAAATGGCGTTCTCAAAATGTTTCTATCTTTATTTGTTGCTTAGAAAGTTGCAAAATAAGTCAAAAATTTCGGTTTTTTATAAATGTTAATAACTTTTTTGAAAATAAACTTATAATATTTATATTTTATGAAATGATGTGTCTTGCAGTGCTTAAAATAGGGTTAAAATTTCAAAGTGATCAATCCAATAGTTTAATAGTTATTTTATTTGTTTATCCCAAATTAACATTTTTGCAACAATATAAGTCAGAAATTTATACAGTATTAGTAATTCAAGGGGTAGTTTCTGGTAGAAGAAAACTTGTTTTATTATATACATTAAAAAAAATTAAGAAAATTAATTTTAAATATTGCAAAATAATTTTGCAAAAAATGTCGATTTTTTTTTGCCTATAAACAATTAGAATAATTTTTTAACCATTAACTGTAGAAATATTATTTTTATGTATTTAAAAAGCCTGAATTTTTTCACAAATTTAAATAAAAAAAAGTTTGTCCTAAAATAATTTGGTACAAAGTTAGCCTCTTTTTTGATTTAATTCATAACACCTTTGTTTATAACACTTAAGAAATCTAATTACCACCATTTGAAAGAATATACTTTAAAGTTTTAAAGTACTAAATTATAAAAATATTGCAGTTAAGTCCAAAAAATCGACTGCAGGAAACATATAGGTTTTTGTTACAGAGGTACGTACTACTCAAAACAACTGTCGTTTGCCTGGCCGGACGAGTGTCATGAAAAAATGCTTATTTCCGTGGGCTATAGTCGAGACAGCGCTGGCAGACAGCGCTGGACTGGAATAAAAAAGTGTTTACACGATGCCACTACCATGCCAGCACTGTCGTTCCAGTGCCACTGGCGCCAGTTACTGGATACGTGTAGACGCGCCTTTATACACGTGTAAAATTATTTGACGACACTGCCCTTTAATAACACTAAATAATAATAATTTTTTTAATAAAAATTAAAAAAAAAATAAAATTATTCAAACGCATTAAACACGAGTTGTTCGTAATTGCAACGCTATTAAATATTGAAATTATTTAATGCTATGGAAGGCGTGGCTTCTGAAGTAAGTTCAGATTTGTGTTTCTGCGCTGTGCCATCCGAGTTGGCGATATCTTCTAAATGTGTTATATTAAATTGATAGATATTTAGTATGCAAATATATCAATCCAGTTGTATTATTAAATCTCCAATTTCATGAAATTTTTTTGAATAAAAAAACAGACCTGTAGTCACGTGGCCTATCTTATTAAAAATATGTTGCGCAGGTAACGGTGTATTACGCAATTTTTTGTATGCTTAAATTCGGGATCATGTGCAACGCACGTTACATAGAAAAAATTACTATTGTTTTAGTTTTCGCTGACTTTTACCATGTAAACAGTAATATACATTACAAAAAAAAATAAAACTTTCAGCAGGAACAGAGGGGGCAAAAAAATTACTTCAAATTACCTACATTCCTCTTTTAACATGATCGTTGTCGACATTTTCATATTATGAAGCCAAACAAATGGTTATTGGCCAAACGATTACTTAAAAAAATGAAGTTAAGTCTTTAGATTTACAATTTGGCAGAGGGTTAACTTGGAAATCACATATATTCAGAAAACGCAAACAATTGAGAATTAAATTACGATAACTCTACTGGCTTATTGGAAATTAATTGCACTTAAATCTAACAAACAAGAACTTAATATGTAAGGCCATATTGGAGCCAATATGGATCTATGGCATCCAGTTGTGAGGCACTGCTCGCGACTCATATCAAAAAACCATACAAAAAATCCTGAAAAAAGCTCTTCGAATTATAATTAATGCTCATGGTATGTTATAAAGAAATAATAAAAAAAGATCTTCAAATTATTCCATCTATAAGAGCTGAAGTCACAAAGTGCATTAATACGTGAAGTGCCACCTCGACGTCGTATAATGCGCGTGCCACACCCAATTTTGTTGTTCGGACCGCATGGCACATAATATGTTGTGCCTAAATGCAGTCTGGTATTTTGGGGATTGTGCGGTGTGCCGCACTTGTTTGGTATTTATATGGAAGTTGAAAATACAAACTGATGATATACTCCATTTTGTACTATTTATTCAAATAATATAAAATAAGGTTACTTGAAAAATGTTGAATGCTTACAAACTAAAAAAAAAGCAAACAGAAAACATACTTCTAAACATAAGTAGTTATTCCTAAATTAACATTTTCTTTATACCCACGCAAATACAATAAAAAAAATGTTAAGATAGAACTTCATGTTTTATATAGCTTTTGCTCGGTGTGTATGTTTCTTACAGAACATACACTGCCATTTACTTCTCGTACTTTTATTTGTTGCAACTTTTTAGGAATCAGAATTTTTCAATTTTTCGTAGCAAACAACACTTCTCAATCTTGAATTAGTTTGTTTTAAAGCATGATTTCTGGTATTACCTTCGGGCTTATGTTCATCTCTATCGTCTGCTCTAATGCGTATCAATGAATAACACAGTTTTTCTTTGAATCTGTTATGGACAATTTTTCTCGTGTAACTTCCATGTAGACCAAGAACGCGTTTACAACTGCAGACCCCAATAATAATTCGATGGCAAGCTTTCTGTACCATTTTGTTCCTCTGCGTAGACAGTGAGAATATGTTTTTATTTGGTCAGACAGGTCATTGTAAGATTTAGTTATAATTGATTATTGCTTCGGGTTTTACTACTGTACCACCTCTTTAAAATACTTCTTTTGCATTATCTCTATGGGTGCTGAGCATAAGTACATTCCTCTTGTCACGCCATTTCATGACCATAATTCCGGAATCACTTTCTCTGGCATATATTTCTTTTGTTTTAATTTTGTTTTGACCACCTCTTTAGGATTATATTTTCGGATGCTACGGAGGGTGCCAACCAGATGCGTCTTTCGTTCTTATAATTAGGTTGTCAAGGAGACACTTGTATAATAATTATCCGCATACAGTTCTCTACCAGAATCCAAAAGATCGTCCATTAGAGCAAACACTGCATTCGAAGATGCTTGACTGCCATTTTCGGTATCCGCTGCACAATAAACCCGAAAAGTGTACCCTCTTTCCGTACACAACTTGTACAGTTTTATATCGAACTTGTGTCTTTTATTGTTTATGTATTGCCTAAATCGTAGTCGGCCACGAAATGGTACCAAGGTCTCGTCAATGCACACTTTTTTACCAGGCGTTAACACTTTAAGTCTGTCGTCTGCAAAAGCATTATTATTATTATTATCGCTAAAATGGCACTTACTTAGCAATCACTCAAAACTGTTTCTCAACATAAGATGGCTGATTTCATTTTGATATAATAATGATTTTTTCCTATACGATCGTATAGTGGGCAACTTTCACAAGCCCATTCATAATAGGATACCAATAAACCTTTCCATTTTCAGATGATCAGTTAGAGTCCTCTTTTGATGCGTGATTTTTGTGTCATTCTTCTTTCGCCAAACACTGCTTGCCCTAGATTTTTATTTATCGTATGACACTTGACACATTTACATTCCTTCTTCTTTTTCTTATAGTGCCGTGCACGTATAGTGCGTTGCCGAATTATCTTAAGGCCAGACGATCGCCAGTGTTATTTATGCCTGTCCAGTTCTTTGTTTCGTAGCCACGACATTCGTTTGCGACCTACTCCTCTCTTGCCTTTAATCTTTCCCTGGATGAATAGTTGAGGGATTGCGTTTTATATTTACGTGATCAATTACCACTTCGGAAAATTTCCGAAGTGGAAATTGAAACGTCAATATACTTACTTATGGCTTATTCCCATTTAAATAGTAATTAAGATAACTGATCATATGTAAGATTTAATTATGCTTTTCTTAAGTTGAGGTATGAAGTTACGGTTACAGAACAATAACCTCATTTTTAACAAAGTTGCTCGAGCTAATATAACAACGTAGATATTTAAAAGTGGATACTCTTTGTATTGGTCGTCCATCTATTTAAATGCAGATATGTTTAGTGATACCATATGGTATCCATGAACTAATGGGTTAAAAGAATAGTTTCAAAAATTCAGTAAAACTACTAGTTATCTAACAGATTGTGTTGCTAGACCATGAAATTAATGGAAACGAATAATTGCTCAACGAATTTAGTTTAATTTGTTCCATTTTTTCTTTCCTATTTTTTTATTTTTGTATCTTATTTGTAAATTTATTTATACAAACCTCTAAATCTGCATCAAGTAAATCTTCATCCTTGGAAGAAGGCTCCTCAGATGATTCCGTATCTTCATCTCTTAGATATCCATCAAAATCTTCCTGTTGGAGTAATGGTTGGCTATATGGCTGATCTTGATAACGGCTAGATATAAATGAATCATCCTGAAGTTCTTCAGGTTCAGGTTCCTAGAATTAAAATATATATAAAGTATCATTTCGGAGACAGATTATTATAACAACAAAGGAGGGTAGTTGACTATCTTTATGACAGTAATCATTTCCCTATTTTCAATCTTAAAAACAAGAAAAACATTTCGACATCTTTAAAATATGGAACATTTCTAATGTCAACATGGATTACTTTCGATTATACACTGAAAGCAAACTAAATCAGCATTAGTTATCAGAAGATGCAAATAAAAATATTGCCACTTTCAATAACTGTATAATCTCCGCTACTAAAGTAAATATTGGATAAATACCAATGTCTTCTTCTTCTTCTCGTAAAGCAACACATTGGTGGAACGAAAAAAACTCTCTGGCTATACAATAAAGTAAGGCAGTATTAAAAAAATACCGCAGAGACAGTACTAAATCAAATCTAATCAACTTAAAAAAACTGAGGACGTCTCATCAATTATTCAATAATTTCTGCCATACATAAATGGATAGAAAATCAAATCAAATTTTTCTAAATATGCCGGTTACATTACGAGAATTATCAGACAAATTGTACTGTGGCAAAAATTTAGCTGCAGGTTCAGATAACATTCTCTTTATCTTTATTACAAATCTTTAGTCTAGCTAAACTGCTTAAATTTAACAATTAATTATGGTGAGTGGATTTAAATTTTTTGTTAAGAAGTTAAAAATCATTAAGTATTCTCACAATAAAGCCAGTACTATAAATCCTAAAATTACCATAAATGGTACTTACTAACCTTAATATATAAAAAACAAAATTGGGGTACAGACCAAGGCTCTGCTTCAGATTTATAGATGTCTTGTTGGTTCTAAAATAGACTACTGCAGTTTAGTGTATGTATTCAGATTTAAAACTTCTTATTTTGTACACAACAACTAATTTGACTTGGAGCCTTCAGATCGAACTCCGCAGAGGGTTTAGACAAAGAAACTAATGAACTGCACCTTTGGCAACATCGCAGGCAACTCCTTTTAAAATATTCATCTCGAATCTCGGCTAATACCGAAAATTCAGCCTATAAATTACTAAGTATCTAATGATCTTTTAAAAGAAGAACACAACTAGCATGGAGCGCTTTCGGAAAACTAGCATATAAGGTACCTGAATACAATATGCCCATGATGGTAATATGCCCATTTCCATGTTTTGCTTTAATATTTGATATTCGGGGAAGGAGGCGCTGGACACACTGAACGCCTAATATAACTAAGCCCGTGACCGACCTCAAGGTTAGTTGTGAGCTTGCCGTGGTGCAGTCAAGTTGTACGTGGTTTTTAAGAGCGTGTTTATAAAAATTGACGTCAGTTTTCACCTCTGTTTTGCACTTAAACGTTTTAATTTGTCTACGACATTAAGTGATTTTAGTCTGCCATAGAGTACTTAAAATGTAAGTAAAAATAAAATATATTATTATTCAAAATGTTTTTATAATTTAAGAACATGTATTAATCATCATGTGTCAACAATATGCCCATAGTGTATGCTGACAATTTGCTCAATTGGGCATATTGCCAGCTAATTATAACAGATAATTTATTGATTTTTTTTGTTTTAGATAACATGCCTCGTGTCAGAAATAAGGAAATACGGTCGCAATGGAGCAATCAACAGCTAGAATCCGCAATTGCAGCAGTAATGAATGGAATGTCATACAATGCGGCAAGTCAAAGGTATAATATTTCTAGACGCACTTTGAAACGCTATGTAGAAAAAAATAGTACCAAAAAGGCAAAAATGGGGAGAAAGACTATTTTAAATATAGATCAAGAAAACGAATTATCTCGACGAATTGTTAGATTGGCAGAAGTTGGGTATCCCCTCAGCAATAAAACTTTAAAAAAATGTGTGTTTACTTATTGTGAACAAAACAATTTGCCACACTTTTTTTCACAAAGAACCAAAATGGCTGGACGTTATTGGTTAAAAGTATTTTTGCAAAGACACCCTGAAATATCGATAAGGAAAGCACAAAACATGAATCCTGCTCGGGCTCAAAAATTGAACAAGTTCATAGTAAAAGACTATTTTGACAAATTAAGGGATGTACTTCAAGAATTAGATTTAATCGACAAACCTGAAAGAATTTACAATGTGGACGAGAAAGGCTGCAGACTCAGTCTGCATCATCAACAGACCGTTCTAGCAAAGAAAGGCGCGAAACGCGTATATTTGGTTGCTCCGGAACATGGGGAAAATGTAACTATTGTTAGCTGTGCTAACGCCAATGCTACCGCTATTCCTCCTGCCGTTTTGTTTAAAGGACGGCGCATGAAGCCCGAATGGAAAGATAATTTGCCTCATGGCACGTTGGCGTTGATGACCCCTAAAGGCAGTATGAATGTGGAAACCTTCATTATTTGGTTGGAGCATTTAGCAAAATATAAATTGGAGGGAAAGTGTCTTTTAATATTTGATGGAGCCTCATGTCACTTAGACATTTCAATTGTCGAAGCTGCCGAGAAATATCAAATAACCCTTCTGTGTTTGCCTAGCAACACAACTCATGAACTCCAGCCGATGGACAAAGCTGTGTTTCGTTCCTTTGAACACCACTGGGACGAACAAGTGTTGTTGTATTGGACCAAATACAAAGAACGTGCTTTAACAAAGCAGCGATTTGGGGAAATATTTTCGATAGTGTGGGACAAGGCATTGACACCTTCTAACATTAAATCAGGCTTTGCTGCAACAGGAATATTTCCTTATAACCCCGATGCTATACCTGAAGTTGCTTTTGCCCCAAGTATTTTATCAGAAATTGAGAAAATTGATCCCACTTTCATTAATGTACGCCAGAAAACACCATCTCCTACTCCAGGCTGTTCATATAATTCCTCTCAACAAAAAAGTGTACCAAAATATCAAAAGACCCAAGATTACAAAAAAAAAGAAACCTAGAACTAAATCATCATCAAGTGATAGTGATAGCGGACCCATTAATCTGCGACAGAAAACTCCACCACCAACTGCAGACTATTCAAAAAGCTCTTCCCAACAAAACTGTTTGCCACAATACCAAAAGACGCCAATTCACATGAAAAAGAAGTCTAAAACACAAACTTCATCAAGTGAGAGTTCTGGCAGTTATACTTCGGAATCAGAAGACAGCATCGAAGAAGTTGAATTGGCAATAAATCAGTTTCATAAAAAAAAGGAAACTTTCCTTATGAATTCCGAAAAAAATGATTTGGAGGTTTATAACAAAGAGAATAACAATCTTCGAGAAGAAAAAAGTAATACTGAAGAAATAAAAACTTGCCAGGGCAAAACTTTGGACACATCGTTTACGGAAATGCTTGAGACTCCGGCAAAAATTGAGAAAAAAAATACACAAAATAGAAAGAAGGCAATAAATAGCAGAGCTATAGTGGTAAAAAAAATGTATTTTCTACCACTAGCACAGGTCCACGAACAGATATAAATAAAGGCACGAAACAAACTCTACCAGGTTGTTTGGTAAAGAAAAACAAAAAATCAGAAGACGTAGCAAAATGGTTTTGCAAAATTTGCGACAAAGCTGAAATAAAAGACATGCGACTATGCTTTATATGTGTACAGTACGTTCATGAAGAATGTGTAGGGCTGACAAAATTCGATAAGGAATCCTTTACCTGTCCTGATTGTACCCCACAATAATGTTCCTTAATTTTAAGTTATTTCAGTTAAAAATTCTTTATTTTAACATTTTAGTTTTTACAAAAAGGATTGTTTATCTAATATCTTTGTTTGGTTAAATGTTTTTTATAATGTCAATAAATATAAGATTTTGTAAGTATATGATGTTTTTTAATATTTATTTCCACATCATTTAGTGTTTTAGGTAAGCGCATATTACCTTAACTCGACTGGGCATATTACCTTCAGGGGTTGGCAATATGCCCAGATTGAGGGGTTTAAAAAAAAGAAAAATTCGATATGAAAAAAAAATAATTGCCAAACAATAAAAAAACTAGCGATGTTTAAACACCTAAACATTGGTGTAGTGTTAAAAAATATATGAAAAATATATTTTTGTAGCAATAAATTCAAAATTCCCTTAACATGGGCATATTGTATTCAGTTACCTTATCTTGAAAAACACCTCCATTCCTGTAAACTTAAAGACAAAGATGTATAACACATGCATACTGCCAGTTTGTACCTACGGCTTGGAGACAGTAGCCCTGACCAAGAAATCTGCTAAAAATTAGAAACAATGCAAAGAGTAATGAAACGAATCATGCTTGGAATATCACTGAGAAACAAGATTAAAAATACCGAGATAAGACGTAGAACGAAGATTAGGGATATTGTGGAAGAAATTACAAAAATAAAATGGCGCTGGGCAGGTCACGTAGCCCGATATAATGACAAGTGAAGATATAAGATAAGTGGCAGGCAAATAGTGGATTATATTGGCTCAAGTTAGAGAAAGATAAAAGCAACTGGGAGAGACCTACATTCAGGAGTGGATGGAAAATCTTTCTACTGCAAAGATACTGCTGAATTATTCTCTGTTATCTAAGCTACAAACTCACTATCACCAGAATATAAAAAAGTAGCAATATGTACCGACTCTTTACCGTCTATCTATTTTCTTAAAAGTATGTACACAGTACATCCTTTGGTTCGAGCTAGTCAAAACTCTTTCGGTAGTTTAATCTCACTAGAGGTCCATAACCATAATCTGGATTCCGTCTTATGTAAGAATCCATGGTACCGAACTAGGCGACCTCTTTGAAAAACCAGCTGCGACTTCTATATTGAAACTGAACACATACAACTACATAAGATTTAGAGTCCTATTTTAAAAATATTATCCAAATGCTTTGGCAAGATGATGAAAGAAAATACCTTTCAAGCTTCGTGATATCCATTCCACCGTTAAAAAGCTTGAGTTTCCTTCATGACCCGAAAAATCAAAATTTTAATTCAGCGACTTAGAATAGGCCTTACAAGACTAACTCATAAACATTGAGTGGCTTGTCAAGATCCAATAGAAAAAATAATCTGTCGAAAACTAGAAAATATTCTCAGCTCGCCAGATCAATTACAAAACCTTATTAATTACTTCTATGAAAACAGGCTTTACCAGGAAGAAGAAAAAATGTAGTTTAGAAATTTATAATTATTAATTTTACCAATATTTAATATATTTAATGTACCTACCTATTTCTTTGTCCATGGTAATGTTACTGTATATTCTTGTAATATAATGTAATAAAATTATACACGTGTCAGTGACCCGCTATCGAGCATAAAAGTAAATAAAAAAATATATAAAAACATTTAATTAATTTGTTTTAAAGTCGATTAGCAAGTCTACTTTGTTTTCAGGTTCACGATGTAGTATTCAGATAGTCTATGGTGTGCAACTTGGGAATCGTAGATTATATTTTTATCTTGGAATTAAGCGTTTGTTCATATAATCGCATCACTCCCAATTCGATATAATCTCTTAGATTCCACATACACGGTCTGCTTTTATCATCATTGAAAGTGGATTTATTAGGGCAAACAGTTCGAAGTTATCGGAAAATGATTTTAAGGTAAAAAAATACATAAATACAACTGACACATCTGCAACACATAATGAATGGTAATAATAATCAGATGTATTTATTCTAAGTATAAAATGCACCCAGAAGTACAAAATATTATTAGCAAACTTTGTTTACTTAGTCAAAGAAACTAATGATATATTTATTATAACTTAAACTAAAAAAAAATAAAAAATAAACTAAATACCACAAATAGTAAATCGTGCTTACATTTACATTACACATTATTATTTAATCGCGAATCGTCTAAATTGACATTAAAAAAACATAAGTTTTTTTACTTTACTTCTTGTTAACCGTGTTCTTTTTTATTTAAAATTAAACCAGATTTTGAACATGTGTTCACATTTACAATACTTTATGAATATAGTGGTTAGGTTAGGATATACATGGCGATGGTTTTTCCACCGTTGTAATGGACTCTCGATACAGGTGTACGTGTAGATGAGTCATCTTCAATTAATTGATCAAAAATACACCATGGACTTAAGTCATCTTTATCGGTTTCTTTTTCTTGTACTGGTTGATTTTCAATAGTGCAATCTTCTTGTTCGTTAATTATAGAAGTAACCAGCTTTTTCTTTTGTTTTTTAGTTTCATTTTTGTCAGAAAAACCCTCCACTTTAAATCGTGAATCCATACATGTACATGTGCCACTCTATTCTATCCCTCTAAATCTTTTTGCTAAACCCGATATTAGTAATTGTACTTCGTCGGATACTATGGATGTAAGGTTACCGTTTGCTAAAATTTTATTGCAAGATTATTGCAGGCAGCGTACCATAACAATCACTGAACTACCCTTTAAGTATTTTTGGCCACTCATTGTACTTGTTATTTCGTTAAACGGCCGTAAAATTTGGGACAGTTGAGAACAAATAATCCAGTGTTCTTTTAGATTTGGTCTAAGTCTAAGTCTGTATTATTTAATATCAATGTGGAACGGATTGCCTCTTCTACCTCGGTCATTCTTTTTAACATGTAATAGATGAAGTTCTACCTAGTTTCCACGTCTTGGATTGGCCGTTTGGGAACTTTGTTATGTTGTAATTAATACTTTAAAAATCTTTCTGAAGATAAAATACTTTTTTTGAAATGAGTTTTTTGTAGAATTGTCGAAAAAAGGACTTTTTATTTTATCTATTTGTACACGACAGCATTTAAGTGCGTCCTCCACCAATAAATTTAACGTATGAGCAAAACAACTTAAATGTTTTCATTCTAAAACATCTTTAATAGCTTTCACCATATTTGAGGCATTATCAGTTACTGCAAAATTTACTTTTCGTTTTAGACCCCACTGATTAATAATTTCACTAATTTCAGAAGCGATCTTTTCTGAATTATGGTTTCCAGAAAAATGGCAGCAGCCTAATAAAACCGTTTTAAATACTAAATTTTCGGTTAAATATGGTCCTGTTAATGCGAAGTAACTCTCAGTTACTCCAGATGTCCGGAGGTCAGTAGTAATACAAATATTTTCACTTCTTTAACAACTTGTGATCTAATAATTTTCTCTGTTTTGATATAACATTCCTGAAGTAATTAACCTGACCAAGTTTTTTTGTTGACGGTTTATATCCAGGAATCCACCCTGCAAACTTTTTAAAAGCTCGTTCTTCAACTATGGAAAACGGATGAAACGAGTATTTGCATAAGTTTAATAAATCTTGAAAACCAACCAGTACAAGAAAAAGAAACTGATAAAGATGACTTACGTCGACATATATTATTTGTCTGATGAGATATTACCCACAAAAAATTTCGAACGGAGATTGGAACTGTCCATTACCGTGGTGGAAAAACCATCGCCATGTATATCCTAACTTAACCACTATATTCATAAGATATTGCAGTATTGTAACAAAATCTTTTCCTTGTGAACACATGTTTAAAATCTGGTTTAATTTTAAGTAAAAGATGAACACGGTTAACAAGAAAAGTGGAAAAACTTATGTTTTTAAATGTCAATTTAGACGATTCGCGATTTAATAATGTGTAATGTAAATTTAAGTACTATTTGTATTGTTTAATTTATTTTTCAAGTTATAATAAATATAACCTTCGTTAGTTTCTTTCACTTCAATACCAATATGTTTGTGTACTCGCTAATTTGAATACTGGTAAACAATCAACTAGTTACAGTTTACGAAAAACGGTTCCGATAAAAATTTAAAAAACTAAAGGACCCACCTCTTGTTTCTTAGTTATATTAGAATCGGAACCAGAGAATATGTAAAATATCTCTGATCGGAACTAATAATCGTCTTACTAATGGCAATGGGTGTTAAAAAGATTTATGGAGGGGAGACCGAGGGGAAATATGATTGTTATCTTTGTCTATTCCCTAAAAATATGAATTTATATTTGCGTTAGATATCCTGTTAAATTTTACCATACCGACCATAAACTTTTACCTACACTGTATATATAAATATATATATATATATATATATATATATATATATATATATATATATATATATATATATATATATATATATATCCATATATATCGATGTATAAAATTTTTACAGGATCATATACAACTTTTCGAAATATATGTCGAATAAAAAACCAAGACCTACTTTTGTTGTTTCTTCAGTAGTATTGTCCAACGAGTTAGTCAAATTTTTGGCATTAAAAAATGGAAAATCGAAATCGATATCGGTTTCTTTTTGAGCTTGAGCAATTTGTTCTGCTTGATCCATTATTCTTCTTACTGCATCAACTTTTTGTTTCATCATATGGGAAATATTTTCATGGATAGTTTGCAGTAGGGCTTCTCCATCTTCAACTACCAAATTAGTTTCTTTGAAGCTCTAAAATGAAAACAAATACATGAATTTATACAGAAGAAATAAAAAATATCAACAAGTAGTTAATTTAGATATAAATAATTTACTATGCTATACTTATAGTAAAATATATAAAATATATGTGCCAGAAAAGGTCAATATATCTGTCAAATGAGCTCTCAATTAGTACCTATGCTTCACTGTGCGTTTAGCTATTTAGCATCTACATAGTTTAGCAGAAATATATCGAGGGTTCTATTACTTCAAAATAATGTAAACAAATATGTGAAAAAAAAGTTTTCTTAAATAAAAAGTCCTTTTCTTACATAAAAACTTATGTATGCTGCATATTAAACTTATAATGAGATACAAGACAATATTAGAGACAAAATAGTAATTACTTGAAGATGGCACAAAAAAATAGCTTCAGAAAAATATTTAGATACACTTCACCTGATTTATATAACGATGCACGTCATCGGCGTTATAGCCTGTGACGTCATATGATACCAACACGAAATATTTAGGGTTTAGGTGTGTTCTTTTTAGAATCACTTTACCGAGTACACTGGCATTACAGCCACTAGACATATTTTATTATATACGCGTAGAAATATTATTTAAAAATTTCTATTAATGTTAACTTAAAGAAATACACAATAATGTTTCATTTAATTTGTATAAATCCATTATAAAGAGTTGTTATCAAGAACATTTGTTCGGAACACACTGTAACTGTAATCGAACGAAGGTAAAATTTTGGCATAAATTGGTAACACTTATTTGACACTTTTTGTACTTTATTATTTTAAATTTTAAAGTAAATACCTCTTGTTTTATATTTTTACCTATATAATAAAATTTGTTCTTTTTAGAACAAAATTAGTGTGTTTTATTTAAAAAATGTCACGTAAGAATTTAAATAGTCGTTGTAAAGAGATGGTAATAAATTTGCAAAATGGAGTCAGGATTTTTTTTATACTTTGGCAACTATGTCAACTTCGATCTCTGACGTAGATAATGACGTAAGTCGTTATCTAAATTAGATGAAGTATATATATATATATATATATATATATATATATATATATATATATATATATATATATATATATATATATTCTAAATAAAACTATGATATTTATTAATTGTATTCATTTGTATTTTTAATTTTGGAGAACTCAGATTAAAAAATATTTTAATACTTACGTCTCGTACTCTGTTTTGCCGAGTAACTAGGTCGCCAAAGTGCCATAGCTCTCCTCCAAGTTTTGTTGCCCAATTTTTAACCCTAAAATAAAATAGAATAAATAAAATATTGGTATAGAATAGAATAAATAAAAGATTGGAATAAAATATATAAATTAGTAAAACAATAGAAGTTGTAAAAGTTATAAACTATTTTGCTTTAAATTTCTTCAAAATAAAATAATAATTTATAAATAGATTAGATAATAGATTAATAATTTGTTAGAAAACTAAATTTTCTAACAAATTGTATAATTTTCGGAATAGGAAGAATTAGTCTTACAAAATCATTAAAATCTACTCTCGGAAGTTAAGTTAAGACTGAATGACTATTTTTAAATTATACAAACAGAAAATATAGTTAATATCGACAACAGCGCTACGTTACGACACTTACGTCAAGAAGTAACGCAACCTTAAAGTAAGGATATCTTTGTAAAATATTGCATATTAGCCGTCTTTGTCATACACATTTCTAAGTCAGGTAATTCTTTTAAAGTAACCAAAGCTTTTAGCAAATCAATTGTAACATTTTGGCGGAATTTTTTTTTTTTTTTTTTTTTCATTGAAGTTTATTATTTTGTTATTAATTTTATTACAAAATTATACACCTAAAATTTCTAGGAGTTAAAACACTGCATAGGGAGTCACTAAAACGGTCATCAACATATTAAAAAAATCTATCTATCTATCTAATCAGCCTTCTTCGGTCTATCTTGGGACATAGGCCTCCCCAATCCTTTTCCATTCTTCTCTGTCTGTCACTACAGTCATCCACCTAGAACGCACGTGCTTCTTGATATCATATGCCCATCTCATTTGGGGCCTTCCTCTGCTTAGTTTATATTCCCACGGTCTCCAACTTAAAGAATTTGTTCCATCAGTTTTTTTTTGTCTTATATTGTGTCCGGCATATCTCCATTTCAATTTTGCAACTTCTTGTCTATCATCCCTCACTTTTGTTTTCCCTCTTATCACTCTTTTCTATTTTTATCAATTAGTCTAATGTGCAACATTTGTCTTTCCATTGTTCTTTGGGTTTTTATGATTTTGTCCATGTTTGCTTTGTAAATATCTAGGTTTGCGGACCATAAGTGGTAACAGGGAGTACGCATTGATTATATACTTTGGTCTTAAGATGCTGTGGATATCTTTTGTTTTTAAGGATGTAGCTTAGTTTGCCAAATGCCGTCCATGCCAGTCTAACTCGTCTTTTTATCTCTGCTGTTTGATTTTCTTTATTAAGTTTTATAGTTTGACCCAGATATATAATCCTAAACTTGTTCTATTTTATCATGTCCGATCCTCATTGTGATGTCTTCATCTGTATTTCTTATGATTTTAATCTTGCTGTAGTTCATATTAAGGCCTATCTTTCCAGCTTCTACATTCAGTGGTTTCATCATTTCAATTAATTCGTCTTTTTTATCGGTTTTTTAATACGATGTTATGAGCGTACCTTAGATGGTTCAAGCGTTGTCCACAATTTTTTATACCTTTTTCTTCCCATTCGAATCTTTTAAAAATATCTTCCAGAGACTTCCTTATATATATTGGCTATTAGTTCCGTATATCTGTGTATGTTCGACACTGTTAAAAGCCTGTTCGAAATCTATAAACGTTATATATAGAGGAATGTAGTATTCATTTGCTCGTTCTAAGTACTTTCATACTTAGTAAATGGTCACTTGTGCTGAATCCCTTTCTAAAACCAGCTTGTTCTTTCGACTGGTATCCGTCGAATTTTGTCGTCAATCTATTGGATAAAAATTTTATTAGGAGTTTATACATAACATTGAGGAGTGGCATAGGACGGTAGTTTTGTATATCTGCTTTATCCCCTTTCTTGTGTAGGATAATGGTTACGGATTCCTTCCACTTGTTTGGGATTCTTTTTTCTTTTAATATCTTGTTAAAAAGGGAATGTGGAATATTAATTACCACTTTTCCACCATATTTCAGCATCTCTGCAGTTATTCCATCTTTTCCAGGCGATTTGTTGTTTTTCATTTCTTTCAATGCCTTCTTTATTTCTGATTTCCTTATTTCTGTCTGCAGCTCTAAGTTGACATTTTTTATTTTAGCCTAAATTTCTTCTGGTGGTTCCTTTTTTGTTTTATATGATTCTGAATAGAAATGGTGGATTATATTTATGATGATATCTTTAATGTTTGTTTCTACTCCGTTTACATATTTTATTTTGTTTATTTCAAACTTACCTAATTTCGGATTTAAGCATTTCATATTTTTGTTGTTCTGTGTTATTTCTTCTATTTTTATTTCTTGTTTTTTTCTCTTATTCTATTTAATCATTCGGCTTATTATTTTATTGATTTCTACATATTCTCTAGATTTCCGTTTGCTTCCTTCTTTTATCCATAAGCTTCTTTGTTTCTATTGATATATAGTTGTTCTTTTTTAGATCCTTTTTTGCTATTTATTTTCCTGATGTAATCATCGTTGCTGTAAGTATATTGTCTATTTCGTCATCTTTATCATCGCTGTCTAATTTTTGGGTAAGTTGTTCTTTTAATAGGTCTTTGTATATCTTTTTATATTACCCTAGTTTATTTCTATCTACTAGATCCATTTCTAATTATTTTTTTTTTCTTTTCATAGTTACCGTCAATACTAATTTTTGCTCTGACCATCTCGTGATAGCTACCTGTTGTGAATCTGTTAAGAACTGTTAGAACATCTTTAATGATTATATCGTTACGTGGACAGTATGTAGTCGATCCCATTTTTTGTGGGGGAATTTGTCAATCTATGTCCATTTTCGTTGGGGCTTCTTTTTGTAAAAGGAGTTCATTGCGTATAGATGTTTTTCTTCTAGGTAGTTCACATCAAAGTAGCACCTCTATCATTTCTCTGAACATACCCGAAATCTCCTATTTTAGTTTCTTTTTTGTTTAGTTTTCTCCCAGTTTGGCATTGAAATCTCCAATTACTATAAGAGGACGATTTTTATGTTCTTCCATAGCCTTTTATACTTATATCTTCATAAAATCATGGGGGCATATACCTGGATAATTTTAATTGATATTCTTCTTATTCTAAGTATGGCAGAGCTAAGATCTAAGTATGACATAGGCGACATGATCTGATATACCTTTGATAATTTGGAAATGTTACTTATAGCTTTATTTATTATAAATCCTACTTCAAATTTACTATTCTTTTCATTTCCTTTATAACAGGTTATAACATAAGTTACCTATATTATATATATATATATATATATATATATATATATATATATATATATATATATATATATATATATATATATATATATATATTTACATATTTATATTGTTTTTATCATATCTTTTATGTCAGATGAGTCGTGTAATTTCAATTAAGACTTTATGTTGGGCAATAAACTTTTATTTATCAATCTTCTTTTAATGAGAGTTGTATTAATTCATTTGCCATATGGTACCATATCTACGCTTAGACATTTATTGCATATCGTCAATATATTTATCTTCTTTTTAATAGTTGGATACAGATCAAAAGGCTAATGACAATATTTCTCAAATTAAATTAACCGAATCTTTGACAGCAACGACTATAAACGCTTTCAAAACTAATAATGTTAAACTTTAAAATGGCTTTAAAATTGTGAAAAAGAAAATATAAAATAAGATTACATCAACCTTCATTGAATTTCATATGTTAAACATCTCAGTAACAAATACACAAGATACGTTATGAATAGTGATAAAAAGTAAAACAAACGGTAAAAAATCTTAAGGGGGAAAGATTGTGGTCATTCCCAACAAAGTAAATTATATTAAGGGAAAAACAGGAAAAAAGGGTTTATAGTATATCAAAAAACTCTAGAGAGAGCTATGAACAACCGCAGGATAGACTCCCGATCATCGAGCAAAAAGACAAAAGAGGGAATCTAATCATTATGAAAAGGAGACCAAAAAAGTGGCCTCTGATGGCGGACATATCCGGAAATGCAAAGGCGCTAAA
The DNA here is from genome assembly GCA_918026665.1 of Diabrotica balteata. Taxonomy (NCBI): domain Eukaryota; kingdom Metazoa; phylum Arthropoda; class Insecta; order Coleoptera; family Chrysomelidae; genus Diabrotica; species Diabrotica balteata. Next base: position 91,743,217 of record OU898279.1, on the reverse strand, counting down.
TTTAAATTTTTCGACACTTATTAACAATAGCTATAAAATATTTTTCATAATGTGTCTTAGACGAAAAACTTTAAATAAATATTAACGATAACAGTCTAAAATGTGACACAATTGTTAAAAAACTTCAATATAAATAAGCTTTCATGTGACAGTTGGGACGAACAATAACATAACCCAACTAAATTTGATTTATTAAACAAGGAAAGATCACAGTATAAATAACAACCAGTATTCTCACTCTGCGGCGGTACCTTTGATCTTTTTCGTCCAAATTCGGTGACCTTGACGCCATATTGTTTGGATGAAAACCTAGGACTGGCACTGCACATATGGACGCGACAGAGCCGACTTTGATTTATTTTGAAAATTTATTTAACGAAATTGATTTTAATTTCAACCAATTTCAAAACTTTTTTCTTGTTACTCTTTCCTTCTTCGAGAAATTAAAAAAAAAACCTAAAATTGTTTCTTTCGCTACGTTGTGTTTATGATTTTGTTTTCTAACGTTTCACAACTATTTGTTACAGAACTGCCTTATACACTATAAAAAAATCGAATGGAGAGTTATGCAACAGTTTTTAATAAACATGCTAGTTTTAAAGCTGCATGTTTATAAAGTAGAATAAAATGCAAAGTTTCATTTCAAAATTCAAATACAGAGTTTGGAATTAGTTAATATATTCTAATTATATCTCACTAAAAGCACAAGAGGATGTGAACAAAACTCCTAAATAGGTATATTGATTAGTGATTGATCTTACCTGGTCATTGTAATAGACTATTTTGACTTGTTATTTCGATATAAACGATTAAATAATGTGTTATTGATCTTTCCAAATAATTATTTTATATTTTTTTCTTGTAGTTTTATTTTCATATTTTTGAGTATTGAAATTTCTGTTATTGAATTTTAATAAATAGTACAAACGTACACGGCTAAATAAAGTTGTACAATATTTGAGTGGACTTTGTTCAAAAGGTGACTAAAAGTTGTAATAAATCGAGAAACATGTTGTAATAATAATTGGCTGTATAGCTAATATGTCAAAATTATTTTGAAAGCGAATTGCCAAGTATACCTACTTATAAAGTCAACAGAATCACCAGTAGGGATTTTTAGATTACCAAATGTGTCACCGGTTTTATTTTTATATACATTAACGTATAAATTAGTTACACTTTTTATGTAGCTGTCTGGTATATTATTTTTAAATAATATATTAGGGCTGGGTAAACAAAATTTGTTACACAAAATATTTTTGTAAAACTTTTGGCCCCTTGAAGTACATTAAGAGACATCCTGTTTAAACTGATTATTGAATCTTCTATCTCTTGCCTTTTTTCTAGACTGTAAAATTTGAACATTTATGAAATTAGTTAAATTTAATGAAGTACAAAATTTAGATGTAAGTGCCATATAGTCTTCAATTGTCACATTATCCACACATTCCTTTTCTTTAGAGTGTAATATCTGAATTTTTTATTTAAATAATGGTTTTCCTTCTATAATTTCATAACTGTACTTCATAACACAAATTTTCTTTGAGTTTTTTCTAACAATTCTTGTTGATGTACATTAGACATCTAACGGAATCATACAAAGTGCTCAAAGTAGCGCCATCCGGTTAATGTTAAGAATGGATTTGTGGAAATAAAAAATAAATTTTTAAATAAACTTCATTTATTATTACGTGTTACATTAGATATTACATTTATTTATTAATAACAAAGGTGACAGATCCACTGTCAAAATTATACAAAAATACATTGTAGATAAATACAATTACAGATAAAAATTAAATATACATGTATAAAGTAAGTACACATTAAGTTTACAAAGTATCATTTTGTAGTTTAAAATTTCAAAAGTTAAACAAATTATATCTCATGAGCACTGATTTGCATGTATGGGAAGTCAGATCATACCTATATTTGAACTATAATTAGTTCTGTGATGAGATACATGGAAATGTAAATTCTGACGCAGTGAACGGGAAGGAATATGAAAAGAAATTAGCTAAAGCAATTCAGGAGTATGGATTATTCTATAAACAATTGCTTTTGTTCAAATGTGATTTTGAATGATATTTTACAATGCTGTTTACTTGATCTTGATTAATGTCAATATAATTAATTATTAATTAATTAGAAGTAATGCTCTATTACATTTTTATGGAATATGATAAAATATTTTAGTTACATCTCGCTAAAATCATAAGAGAATGTGAAGAAACCCCCTAGATAGGTACATTAAGTATTAATCGATATTATCTGATCACTGTAATAAAAAAAGAGTATTTTGACTTTTTACATTATTATAAACAAGTAAATAATGTTTTATTGATGTTTCCAAATAATCAATTTATTATTTTTTTTTTGGTTATATTTTCATGTTTTTTAGTCTTGAAATTTCTCTTTATGAATTTTAATGAATAGTACAAACGTACACAGCTAAATAAAGTTATACAATATGTTAGTCGAAATTGTTCACAAGGGTGGCTAAAATTTAAGGTACTAAATAGAGAAACATATATTTGGCTAATATGCCAAAATTCTTGTGAAAGAGACAGTCAAGTATACTAATATAGTTAACAAAATCACCAATCGCCATTTTTAGATTACCAAATGTTTCACCAGTTCTATTTTCATATCCCTTAAACATGAATATACAGTAGTATCTGACAAATTAGTTACAGTTTTTGAGTATCTGTCACACATTTCGCAACTATGGAATTCTATACATTTTTTCATTAAATATCCACACACGTGTTATAAAATTTATTACCCACTGCCAAAATATACAAAAATATAATATTTTAGATATATACAATATACTTATACAATTACAAATAAAATATACATGAATAAAATAAGTAAGTACACATTAAGTTATACAAAGTATTATTTTGTAGTTTAGAATTTCAGAAGTTAAACAAATTATATATCATGAGCAGTAATTTGCATGCATGAGAACATGAGAAGTTAGATAATATGTTGTATGTGTTTAAATAATGTATTAGGACTAAGTAAACAAAATTTTTTGCACAAAACATTTCTATAAACTTTTGGTCCAGTGAAGTACATTAAGAGACATTCTTGTTTAAATTGATTACTAAATCTTCTACCTCTTACCTTTTTTCTAGATTGTAAAATTTCAAATTATTGACATTAGCTATATTTGCAAAAGGACATAATTTAGATGTAAGTGCCATATAGTCTTCAATTGTCACATTGTCAATATATTTCTTTTCTTTAGACTGTAACTTCTGAATTTTTTTTAAATAATGATTTTTCTTCCGTAATTGTATAACTGTACTGTGTAATAAATTTTTTCGGGGAGTATTCACTGATAATTGTTGTGACACTTGAGTTGAACTTGGTGTTGTACTAAGTGGTGTTACTGGACGTGTAGTTATATGTTCAGGTTCTTCATAGAATATGTTGTTTTTAACAGGAGTAATAGTAATATCCTGAAGTACAGTTATAGTGGATGGTTTATGTTTAATACTAACATTTTTCTCTATATCCAAAGCTGAACTTTTCACTACTTCTAAAAGAAAAAGAGAAAGCTTACATATGTGTTACATCTTAATTATTTATTTTATTTACCTTCATTAATAGGAGATCTTGGCAGACATATGTGTTAGACTATTGCAGAATAAGTATGATCAAAAGTTGATGAGCCCTCCATTACAGGAAAGTTTGTGGGAACTGCAGAAGGTTGTAATCGACTTTTCATATTCAGAAACTTCTTATTGTCGAAATGAGTACCACAAAGACGACGACTTCTATGTAGACGTTCTGTCTTATTCAATAAATCTTCTCGTTCACATGCCATTAACCAAATTTTTGCCCTAAATACAAACATTTTTTAATACACGATGAAAATCCACCGTTAATAAATAATATAACATCTTAACATCTGTAATACACAATTTTAATCCTAATTTAACACTCACCTATCTATTAACATCTTTTGGAAACGAAAAAAACTAACATTACTTTGTCTACAATTATTACAACACTTTGTAGTTGCATAAGTGTGGCAAGGCTTTTTGTTTTTATTTTTGTACATATCGACCTACTTATATAATGTAATTGCGAAATAAAAAATGTATAAAGATTATTTGTATCTATAAATACACAAAAAGTAAACAAATACAATGGCCAGAATGGCCTTTATATTATTGACAAATGACAATGGACAATGGCCAATGAGAGCCGTGAAATTTTTCGGACGCCAGAGAAAATGGCGTCGCTGTCTGCGCGAGTAAAATGCGCGAACTTTCGCGCCAAAGCGGAGTGGGAATACTGGTTGTTGTCTATACTGTGGAAAGATTCTCTTTCCTTGTTTAATGTGGTCTCTCAAGATGGCATTTCCTGTCTAACAATATTTTTGCCCCCACTACCTTTACATTCCCTCTTTTCTGTTTTTGGTCGATGCTCCCGATACAGAATGCTTATACACAATATTTACAAGAAACCTACAATGAAAATACAAATTGATACGAAAACCAAAGCTATACCAATCGACAGAGGAGTTCGCCAGGGAGATGATATCTCACCAAAGTTATTCACACTAGGACTTAAAGACGTGTTTAAAAACATTAACTGGGCAGATAAGGGAATAAATGTTAATGGTAGGACATTGTGTCATTTAAGATACGCTGATGATATTGTAATATTCGCTAAAAGTTTCGAAGAACTACAGACCATGATGACGCAACTATTTCAAGCTTAGAAAAAAGAAGATCTTTAGATGAACTTGGAAAAAACAAAAATAGTGACAAATACACGGAACATTAGAGAAATAACAAAGAAAATCAAACTGACGAAATTACCAGAAGAATAAGTTAGCGTGGGCAGGATTTGGAAAACTAAGTTGGATATTGAAAAGCACTAAATTAGAACAGTATTTGAAAACCAGAATTTACGATCAGTGTATCCTCCCTATACTCACGTATGGTTCAGAGACGTGGACACTCACCAAGTCCAATATAGATAAAATAGTAAAAGTACAAAGAGCGATGGAAAGATCAATGCTCGAGGTGAGATTTATATACAAAAAGCAAACAAATGGATTAGAAGCAAAACTAAAGTAAAAGACGCAGGAGAACATGCTGCCAAATTAAAATGGAGCTTCGCAGGACACAATGCCCGACGGAAGGATAAGAGATGGAACCCCTAAATATAATAATGGATGCCATAGTTAGGAAAGAGAAGCAGAGGATGACCACAAATGAGATGGGCTGATGACATTAAGAAGATCGGGGGACGCAATTGGAAGCAAACGGCGCAAAATAGAATACACTGGATTGATTTGGGGCAGGCCTATCTCCAAAGTTGGATTACTTAAGGCTGAAGAAGAAGTATATCAACAAACTGAAAACGAAATACATAAAAGAGTATAGATATACATTTTATACTAGGGACTGATCTAATAAAAATAAGAGCAAAAGAAAAAATATCAGAGTTAGAAAAAAACAGAGTTAATAACAGATATGTTAATAATTTAAAAGTATCATCATACGAAAATTCAAAAACTGTAAATGTTACTAGGTACTTAAAGCTATTACTGTTCACAATAATTTTACAAGGTAATTTTCTTATTTGTAGTAGTAACTCCATATTTAAATATTGCAAAAACTCTAGTTTTTATTCTACTACGTTTTAAACAATTTTTGTTAAGAACTTGTCTCCCTTGTTCCAGTTTTGTTCGAAGTTTCTTTCACTATTTCCCACTAGCAGCTCATCATTAATACTAACGACAGTCAATAAGGATTAAGCACTGATTCCTGATACAATCCTTATTTTAAATGAAATTTATGTCTCTGTCACACTTTCTAGTTTTGATACTCCCATTTTATTAAACGCACACTACATAACATTTCAAGAAACCTATCATATGCTTTTTTAAGATCAATGAATACTATATGAGTGTTTCTTTAGTTCTATAGTTTTACATCAGTTTCCATATAATGACAATTGCGTCTGTTGTTAATCAAAACTGTTTTCTATTTTATTATTTTCGTCTCAGGTACATCTAACCCTATAAAAACCTCTTGTTTTCGTATCACTTGATTTGGATATTTAATATATTTTTGTTTTACCCTAATCGGTGTCAAATATCAAAGTATAGAAAGAAGGAGAGTGTCATGCTTGAAAATTTTAAAGGACTGGTTTAGATACAGTTCAATAGAACTCATCAGAGCAGCGGTAGATAGAGTAAAGATAATAATGATATCCATCCTCCGATTAGGGGACAACACTTTAAGAAGAAGAAGAAGGTATCAAGTTGATCGGACAGATTTTTATATGCTTTTGCTTCACCTGTTGCTACTGTTAATTTCACTTCCTTTTTAGCAATCTTATAGTTTGAGATCTGTGTCCAACCTATTTTATTGTCATTCTTTAAATATGTTTTCTTTTTCGTTTTCTCTTCTACTCTATCCAGGAGCTGGAACCTAGAGCCACCAGGTCTCTTTGTCCCTACCCTCAAACTCCTTTCCGGTGGTTTTTGCAATTTCCAATTATTTTTAAATTGCAATATCTCTAATAATACTAGTGGTATTCCTCCAAATCATAATATTAGGACTACCTTTTATATTTTAGCTTATTTTTTCTAATCTTTTGTCCTTAAAACCTTTTTATTTATCTTTTAATACCAATAATTTAATTTTTTGTAGTCCTCCCCGATCTTTTCGTTTCCCTTCGCTTCTTATTTTAAATTTACATGTTAATGATGTTAGTTTACAGTATCGCTGAATATTATCTTGTAGTCAATACAATCATATTTATATTTTTTTCTGTTCATGAAGTAGTCTATTTAAAAATGATTTTATCCATATATTATAAGTTGACTTTTTCCATTTCGAAAAAATATGTTAACAATCGCCATATTTAATGTTGTTGCTCATTTAAACATATAATCTCCAGCAGTATTTCTAGTACCAAAACTTAGTCCTTCATGTATTACATTATATTCTCTTTTGTATAGACCATAGATCTTCTCGGATTATAATTTATTAGTTGCAAATATCAGCATAAGACTTAATAATTCATAAGAAAATGAAGCCCAATATATATATATATATATATATATATATATATATATATATATATTATATATATATATATATATATATATATATATAAAGAGCTTAATAAGATTTTTTGAAATTAGTTGAAAACACTACTAGTAGCATAGAAGAACAGTGGAGCAAAATAAAGACATTTATTACCATACTTTCTCACGAAATCTTAAATAAAAAAAAGAAAAGAATCAAGAGAGGTAGAAATGTCAATGAATACAAAAAGTTGCATAAAAATATACTACGGGAATTAAAAAGAGCAAAAGAAGCATGGCTGATGGAGAAAGGTACGAAAATTGAAACACTACACCACAAACATGACGATTTTCATATACACACATAGGTATAGTTTTAAACATCAAAGGGCAGATTTTTACTACATTGAAGATAAATTAAGAAGAGTGAGTATGCTTTCACTCTTCTTATAATAAATATTCGAAGATATAGCAAGAAGACCGACAGATATAGACAATCCCTACTACCCAGAAATAACAAACGAAGAAGTAACTATGTCCCGTAAGCGAATTAAAGATGAGAAATTACCAGGACTTAATGAAATGCATGGTGAAATTTTATTAGAGGCATACCAAATTACAACTCTTACAAAGCTATTCAACAATGTTATATAAGACTGGTCACTTACCAAAAAACTGGACACTATCAATATTCATTCCACGTCCCAAAAAAGCCAACATTAAAAGCAGACTTAAGTGAAGTTCAATTTGGTTTGAGAGCAGGACTCGGAACGAGGGAAGCACTTTTTAGTTTGCAAGTTCTAATACAGAGAGCCAAATATGTTAACTACGATGTGTATGCAGAGTTCATTGATTTCGTTAAGGCGTTTGGCAAAATAGCACATGGGAAACTAATCTATAACCTAAAAACATCAGGACTTGATGGTAGGGATATAAGACTAATCCCAAACTTATATCTCCAACAAAAAGCAACAGTGCGATTCGAAAATGAACTGACAACAACATTATTTAACACATATAGGCTATTCCACGAATATACGACTGTTTTAGTTTACTGCGACAACAAATATTTTACTGTGCAAGTAGAAGTATAAAGGTCAATTGGTTAAATCATTATTCCAATAAAAAGGGTCTACTAATATGACATTATTTCAGTTAAAATCTACAAATAAATACAATGACGTCTATAAAGCTAAATGTGTTCATCAGACATTTGGGTAAGCTTTCCGTGAAATGTAAACACCAAATAGGCGTGCCGGGTTTCTTTGATATAACACATTTTATTGCTTTATGAGGTATTACAACTGTAATAAAAAGAAATATACTATTTTTAATATAAATGAATAGAAATTGGCAGAACGATGGTTCACAAACCAGAAAAAGGATCTGATATTTCACTTTGTCACAGTATAAAGAGGTTCCACATTAAAACTACTCGTCTGTCGGCACTTTGATCTCAGGAAGTAATACCGGCAAAGTACGAAATTGGTAATCCACCACTGTTAACCTTACAGAGCCGTATTAAAATTTTCTGAGCCTACTACTATTAATTTATTTAAATAAAAAATGCGGCTTCCCATATTTAACTGTCCAGATTTTCTCACTAAATGTTAATATTACAAAAACAAAGGGTTTAATAAATTAAAAACAATATTATAATTCATTGTTTATATTTTTCAACGGTATTTTAAATATCAATGGTATTGCGCAAGTTTTAAAATCTCAATGGTTTTTAATAAATTGTACATGTCATATAAACGTTAAATAAAAAGGAGGTTAATTTCGAAGCTCTCACGGCATCGGCATTACTATACTCTGTTTTTAAACCAGGAGGAGTAATTCAAGTTTACCGCGTCATAACGCTTGTTTATAATTCGTCCAACGGCAGGCAAGTTTACTCCACTGTTATGAAATTTTGACATTTATGTAATTTTGTCCTTATTTACATTTCGTAGGTGAATTTGGTTATATATCGGCGATTTTTTGTGTTTTCTGCATTATTCGTTTAGTTTTAGTTGTAGTCTGCAAAAAATTAATTAAATTTTGCAATAGTCTTCTCGTCAAATCAATCGCGTAATGTGCAAGAATACATCAATTAAAATTCAAACTGCTGAAAAGATGTTTTGTGGTGATTTTTAGCCACAAACTTAAATAAAAAAAATTCTCTTCGTCTTTCTTATTTTTAACAATTTCAACAATTTTTTAATAAAATAAACGAATATCAACTATTCTAATTCGGAAATAAGCTACAATTTAACTTGAAAAAATAATTTTATTAACGTTTCGTCTTCCAAGTCAGACGTCGTTGTCAAAATATAAAAATAAATTATTATTTTGTATTTTGACAACGACGTCCGAATTGGAAGTCGAAACGGTAATAAAATTATTTTTTTCAAGTTAAATTGTGTCCTAGTAAGGACGTGAGGAGTCAGATCAACAAAGCATCTGCATTGTCAGGATGTGTGCCAGAGATAGTCTAGTCAAATCCATTTTTAAACTATAAGTAAATACAGTGATCAAAGGAGAATGAGTTGATGCGTTTTTAAGAAAATTATGTCCAGTGTTATCTATTACACAATATTATCCACTTTCAGTAACATTTAGGTTGTATGAATTAGAAATCAGTCTTAAGAATAAGAAAAATACTTCGCCGGGAATAGGAATATATGTACGTTATATTATGTTGAAAAATTTATATCAAAATAGAAAAAGAACACCATTAAATTTTTTTAAATCAAGAACAAATCAAATCAGAAGATATTTCAGATAGTTGGAGAGAGTACCGGGTGATTCCTATTCTCCTCCTAAAAAAATGAGGAACTTGGACAATATATGGCAAAATAGCTCTTGAAATAAATATAGAGCTGCATAAGAATTTATTATATTATAGAAGAAGTAATTATCAAAAAAATACATTATAAAACTAAATTATGAATTACTTAACTAACTAAATTATCAAAAAATATAAAAAAGATTATTTATTAGAAATTAATGTTAGTATTAGTTTACGCATAAAATTGTATACAAAACATGAATTATAAGTAAAAACAAAAATTAAAATTTGAGAATGTATTTAGTGTCCGCAGTTATATAAACCCAAACAAACAACACGTTTTAAAGCTAATTATGTTTCCAAATTATTTATTTCCTATGTCCTTTTGTCTTAGATACTTTAAAATTTCTATTAATTATTTTTAATGTGTAATATATTCTTATTCTAGCCTATAATCTAATGAGATAGCCCTTTGGAAAATTGCTGCAAGGATGCGTATATGGTATTTTTTCGAATAAGCTAACGTAGTTTTGTAAGATTTTCGGTTAATGACTAAAATTTTGAAAATTCTCTTGAAAAATAATTTCCAAATCTGTAACATACTGCACAAAATTTTGGCTCGGCATATAGAGCTTGCCAAAAACGTTTGTTTCATTACCACTGTAGGCTTTAACGTAACAAAACAGAGACGAATCGTGTAGTTCATCGTACTCTCTCCCATATGCTTCACAGATTAGACAAACATGTTTCCTAAGACTTGTGAATATATATATATATATATATATATATATATATATATATATATATATCTTGTGAAGTTTTTCTGTAATTTAGTTAGATATTTTTGGTCATCCAAAAAGTTTTCAGGAACCAAAGCAGTGGTTTCAGGCAGATAATCGTCGGTACATATATCGGTTAAATTTAACAAAATATGGCCTACATCTCTTTCGCAATTTTCTGTACCGGAATGCATCATGTCTAAACAAAAATATCTTTTGAATGCTGCGGTAAATTATACCGGAGTAGGGTTAACACAATTGCCACCTTGCTGCCTGATTGAACCAAAAAAGGTTTCTTGCCAATCTTGATTCATCCGCCTTGTTAAAAAATAATCCATTCCATGTGACTGTAGTAGATTCCACAAATGAATCACTCCATTAATGGTTATTTTCCAACCATTAACATATTTGATTCTTGGTGTTACATTTTTAGCTTTAAAATTAATTACCTGTAAATTATTAAACAATCGGAAACACGCATTAAGAAATTCTTGCTAAGCATCGGTTCCTCTATACGGTCTTTGGTACTCAGTTGCTCCTCTTAATGAAGAAGAATTGAGCATATCAAATAAATTATTAATGTTCCTAATAAATCTTTCGGTTGTTGTTGCTTCCTCGACGAATACAATAAATCTAATATACAGATGCAGACCGGCAGCAACAGTGGTACTAAATATCTGAGAAGCATATTTCACTTTCATATTTTCAAAATTGTTAGGAGATATATGTAATTCGGTCAATTTTGGCGCTGTACGTATAGGATATTGTTTATCATGTTCGTAAAATTTTTTAATATATTCCCAAGAAACGATAATATCATCAATAACAAATTTGTTTCTTAGGAAGTTATTATGAAGTGCTCTTAATAAATGAGGTGTATCAAAAGAAAAGACAATTTTATTATTTTTATGATAAAAATATGGTCTATCGGCAGATATATTTAACAAATTTGGAAGTTTAAGATTATTAATACCACTTCGAATTTTACTCATGTTCAAATTCACAATACTAACAATTATTCACAAAACTAAGGGCCGGTTTTTCAGTGCTGGGTTAACCTATTTATTTTTCGGTTACCGAAATATTTATGGTTAATCTGTTTTTCAGTACTAGGTTAGCGTTTAAACCAGTTTAAGTTGACCAAGATTTTAACCCATACTCGTTAGATGGTTTAACCCCGAATTTTTTGGTTACGCTTGCGCATAGGTGCAGAGTGCATCAGATGTCTTTTGTTTACAATTGCCTGACAGAAGAGATTAGTTAGGTTATGTTATTTTGTGTCTATCTCGGGAAATATATTCTAGAATTGTTTTTATCGCGTGAAATATACACTTTACCTCCGTATTATATATTATTACCAAATTTATAAATTATTATTATCATTATCTAGGAAGGAAATAAATATATAAATAAGGACTCTATTACCAGTTGTAATCTATTGTATCCCATATTTTTTGTATGTGGTTGGTTCTTGCTAGTGTATTTCATATCAATTCGTTCATAACTACTATTATGAATGGCTGAGAATATCTCTTTGGTTAATACCTCCCTTTTGATTTTCCACTTATTTGTACTTTTTCTTTTACCTCTTTGTATATTTTTTATGAATATATTTGGTACATGTATTTTTTTCAAGCATTTTCCTATAATCTGTCTTTATATTGTAGCAAATGATGCTGTTAGGTCTATGAATGCAAATATTAGTTTTCCCCTGCTTCTATGCTTCCTTCCATAAGGTTCCTATTGATATATATGTTGTCACTTGTCTGTCTTCCTGGTCTAAATGCTGCTTGTTCTTCTCCCAATCTCATTTCTACTTCTTGTCTTGGTCATTTCTCTATTATTTTTGTATATGTTTTAAAGAATACTAATGAGAGACAAAGATCTCTACAATTATCACAGTTTACATGTTTTCTTTTTTTGGAAATTGGCAGAATGAATTGTTCGACCAATCTTTAGGGACTGTTTGTTTTCCCACTTTATGTATTTTCCATAGCCAGTTTATACCTTATTCTCACATGTATTTGACCATTTCCGGTTCAATTTCATCATGTCCTCCTCCTGCCTTGCCTGTTTTTATATTTGACAATCCTTCTATTAAACTACTTCCTGTCTGCATATTTACTGTAGCTTCATTCATTGCATTGTCTTCTTTTCAAATTAAATATTCAAAAAGTACATCCAAATACTATAGACTATAGTTTATAGTATTTGGTACATCTTAGGTGTCATTTTTTACAAATCAAATAAGTCAAATTACTTTTGTGTCATATCTAGTGCTGAGAAAAAAGGCCAAGAAAATTAAACATACAAAACATTTATATTTAGTTTTACCAAACAATTATTTACTAAAAATTGCAATGATTTATGGTAAGATTATTCATTCATTTATTTAAAACAATATTTATGAAGAAAAAAATGATATTAAATTAACAAAAGTTAAGTCACAAAAATATATTCCTAAAATTCACATTTAAAGGTAGATTTATAAAATGCAAAAAAACAAATCTATTAAAAGAATATTTATTTACAAATGGTACAAATAATAAAAAACATTTTTACGACAAATAAAACTACAAATTACTGAAATAGGCAATGATTTCATTTCTAGTCATCATGTTAATATTCCGATCAATATGAACATCTGCAGGCATATTATTAACAAAATTAAAAGCAGCCTGATCATCTGCATTTAATATAGGAGGCTCCAAGTCATTGCTATCTATTGCTAAATTATGCAATACAGCTGTAGCAACTATCACCCATTGAATCTTGTTTAATTTCAAATTTATACCATTGCTCAATATTGGAAACCTCCTTTTCCACACTCCATATGAGCGTTCTACACAGTTTCGAGTACGTATTATGGACTCATTATATAAATTTTCTGCACGATTTCTTGTGTCTGCTAATGGAGTAAGTAATTTTTTAGCCCATACCCTGCATCTCCTACAAGTATTGCAGTTCCGAATTCTCCATTTTCAAATTGCCTATTTATTTGGGATTGATTGAAAATGGTTGAATCATGGACAGAACCTGGCCACCTTGCCACGATATTTCTAATTTTTAAATTTGCATCGCAAATGGTTTGAACATTAATAGAAAAGAAATTTTTTCTATTTCGAAAAATTTCTGCTCGGTCTCCTCCTACAAATAAACATTTTAATTATATTTATTAACAAATGTAAGTAATTAACCAAACCTGGAGAAATTATTTTAACATGTGTGCAGTCCAAAGCACCAATAACCCTAGGAAACTTGGCTATGTTGAAAAACCCCACTTGTACGTTGGTTATTTCATCTTCAGTATGTGGAAACTGCAAGTATCTGTTGCGTAAATTAGCAATAGCTCTGGTTACCTGTAATTTATATAGTAAGAAATCTGATAAACATATTTTAAAAGTATTACCTACCTTAAATATTACCTTGCTTGTTGTACTTTTATGTACACCACCAAAGTCTCCCATTACTATCAGAAAACTACCAGTAGCAAAATACCTCAATGTGATTAATAGCATTTCCATAGGATTTAATGCATGATTCCTAGAAATATAAATTTAATTATATTATATTTGTCTATACAGTAAAATAATTATTTACCAAACAGTTGGACTTCTTATTTCCTGGTCAATCTGTTCCAATAGTGATACCACCGTTGGCTTTGACAAACGAAATCGGCAAAAAAAGTCTAAATCGTCCCAGTAATTATAATGGTCTCTTCTATTATGAAATCGAGGTACCCTACGTGGTCGTCCTAAGTGCACTATAAAGTTAATTACATCTTCATCATCAGATGAAGATTCTGAACTTGATATTGCATTAATCATTTTTATTATTATTATTAATTAGGTTATGAAATTTTATTTATTTATTTTTCTGTCAAAAAAGGTCTCGAATTGCACATGCGCAAGTACAATAACTGCAGCCAACAGAAGAGAAAAAGTGGTTAGCTAACCCAGATTTTTTTAACCTGGTTTAAAGTACTGAAAAACGATATAAGGGTTAAAAAATTGGTTAAAATTTAACCTAGGTTAGTTAACCAAAATTTTAACCTCTCACTGAAAAACTGGGCCTAACTCAGTTTAAGCAAAATACGGCACTGTTAACCCGTACGTTTCTACGCGACTATTATAGCAACGGAAGAATGGTTCTCGAGCGACTAAGAAATAAGCGCAGTCGCTCTGCGCGTTGACAGACTTTACTTCCAATTTTTCAGAGAGTGGTTCTACTGTGGAACCTCTTTATACTGTGACTTTGTTAGTTTTAAATATATGTTTGCTTTGAGTTTATGTCCTCTTAAAAGTTCCGAAAATATATAACATATATAAAATACATAATTATCAATAGCCGGTATAACATACCGGCTATTGATAATTAAAGTACCGAGTCGTTAGAGATATTAAAAAGTAACGAAAATTTATATACAGTTTCATATATCGCCGACTGATTATGGCTGTGAATCTGATCGTTGATGATAGTTTTAGAAGATTAAGAGAATAAGTGAATAAGTAAGTTTTTTTGTTTTTTTAATATTAATTGAATATTTGACTAAAGAATTTACACTATTTGATCACATTGTATTGTTACATTTCATTTAAATCACATAATTCAAAAACCAACTTGTTTACAATGAAATAATTGAAATGAAAAAATAAACTCCATGATAGTAATTATATACTTCAAAATCTGAATTACAACTGTTTTATAAACTATTAACTTTATATTTATATCATGACTTCATATTTAAATCTAAGGTTTATATCTGTCGTAACAGTATTTTAAAAATGGGGAGAATTTACTTTTGTACAATTCAGTACATTGGACCATTTAAATCGACTCCTTAAAGCGAATTTAAAACAGTCGTATATTTGTGGAATGGAGTATACTCTGAACACATCTTTAGAGAAGTGATGGACAAATCATAAAATGGTATTGCAGTAAATAGCCAACTTATAAACAATATAAGATAGGCAGACCATACCGTATTGCTGGACAAATCATAAAATGGTAATGCAGTAAGGGCCAACTTATAAACACTATTAGATATGGAGACGATACCGGATTGCTGGCAGATAGTGCGAAGTGGCTCTGAAATATGATGGAAAATGTTGTATAAAAATGTTACAATTACAGCCTAATATTAAATTGTAAAAAGACGAAAATATTGATCATTAGTGAGAACGCCAACATAAACGTCCAAATTTTGATAAACGATAGAAAGAGTTAGAAGGAGTGGAGAAAATATGCTATCTGGGCTGATATTAAGGATATCTGGGATCATAGCTACAAATAAAAACTCGCATTGAAAAAGCCAGAAGACTTTTTAACGGTCTTACGAAGATTATCTGCAACTTATCTTAAAGTATCAATATACTCATAAAAATTCTTAGATAATACATATTTAGTGTCCTCATCTACGGAGTAGAAAGCTGAATTCCTGCAGAAGATTTTATAAAACGGTTAGAGGCATTTGAAATATGGTGCTTCCGATCTATGTTAAAATACAAAGAAATTATTAACACCGTAAAGACCAGAAAATTGGCTTACTTCGACCACAGTTTGCGTAATAATAAATATCGACTACAGTTGATTCTACAAGGCAAGATTGAAGGCGAGAGAGGCCCTGGACGCAGACGTATATCCTGGCATATCCTGGTATATCCTGGCTGGCCAATCTTTGGAAATGGACTGGTCTAATGTCAACTGATTTATTTCGAGTTGCTATGAATAGAATTAAGATGGGCCAATGTGATCGCTAACAACCTACAGGGACAACTTATATAATAATTCAAATTAATATCAAGCTCATTTGTTCGATACTTTCAATAAAAGGTTGCATTATATTATACAGAATTCAATAGATATGGCAATTGTATGCGAAAATTATTTCCAAGTTATAATTATACACTCTACGTCGGGCTCAACATTGTCGGTCACGACAGTTGGGTAGCCTTGTCGGGATGTGTGTAGGCCGTTTTAATAGGTGTCTTTTTTAAACAGTAGAATAGAGAAAGTACACATTGTTTTTTTTATTTTCATGAGGCATTCCTACTATAGCTAGAATCAATAATTTCTGAGTATTTTTAAAACCTAAATACCAAAATTTTCTATCAAGGGATAGGAAAAAAATAGATAGATAAAAACAGGAACTTTAAACAAACTATCCCTCTCATTATCAATATGTGCCTAATAACATGCTTAAAAATCACAATTACAAGCCTGTGCTCACAAAATAGACAGTGGCACCTAGTGTAAAACAGGATCTTATATTAATGAGTACACGTATAAGGCTATATCTCATATTAATTAATAAACTAACTGGTTAATGAGCTAAAGAGAAAAAACTCTTTTGTATGATCTGCGTGTTAAGTATTTCGAGCATATCATCAAGTACATAATATATTTTGAGATACAAATCAAGAGACAAAGAAAAATGAGAAGTATTCAGACGATACATTTCTCTTTACTACTGCTGCCATTTTAAAGAATCTTCTATAGAATATCAAACATCAAAAACCCCATAAGACCATTCAAACGACGAAATTTCTAATGCTCGCGACTTCAAGATTTTTATCAAAATTTTTGAGAGATTCTCCAACCTACCAGGTAATCTAGGACTCCTTTTGTCCTCCTTGGCACTGCTAGAGAAGCTGTACGTATCGCCCTATTCTTTCTTGGACCTAAGAAAAAGTCTATTATTTCTTAAGCCTAATGTTCAGAAGGCGAATAACAGAGTTTATGCATCATACGCCTATTATTACTCGCCATAACTGCCATTACATATACATATATCAGTGTTGGAAAGTCTTATTTTATATAGGTAAGAGTTTAATGTAGCATGTCCAAAAAGGGATCTAACGCACATAGTACAAATTTTCCAGGAAATGAGACTTCTGTCATTTGGGGGAGTAAATGGAAGAGTTGTATATATACTGCAGTATTTATTTTTGCTACTGTTAGTAAAGGATTGCCACTTAATTTCCCAATTAGGTCTAACATGTTTCTTCCTAGCTGAAAATATATCCCATTTGGGCAACTTGTTGAACTCTATACCCACTAAAGTAACGTCTTTAGCCACATGGACTACTTTTTTATTGCCTGGAATATTAGAGTGATCTTTAACCCACACAAAGTTACCAATTATTTTTAGAAAAGTTAAGATCCTTAGCTTTTCAAGCGCATCTACAATTAGTCTGTTGGTATATATGTGTTTAGAGAAGTGTTTTAATGCGAGGAGGACGGACTGTGAGTCAGATAAAATTATATATCGTTCGAAATATAATCTGCTATTAATTGTCCAATTTGAATTTAATTTGTACTGAAAATAATCTTGAATATTTTCTATGTAAATGGCACAGCCAACACCAGCAGGCGATTTTGAGCCATCTTTATAAATTTTACAAGAATGGTTAGTCTTCCAGCTTGTTCCGCACTACTAAATCTTCGTGAACAATTAAAATAGATGAAGGAATTACTACAGCAGCTTTATATTCATATAGATTGTCATAATTGGAGCCAAAGAATGGAATCCCTTCTACATTTAATGAATATTGTGATAAATTGGGAAAATCAACAACTAGAGTTGAAGAGTTTTTATTTGCCCACCATTTGTTTGTTGGATTTTCAACAGAGAAACAAGATATTTTTTATATAAGCTGTTTCTACCAAAACTTTAATTCTGCCAAAAGGACTGGTGTGGAAGTACATTTGAGAGCTCCTAGGACTAACGATAAAGCTTTGTATTGTATTCGATCAAATTCAGTCAAACGAGATTTTGTCGCTGATCCATTGAAAAAGCTTCCATAGTCCAAAATTGATCTGGTATATGCTCCGTGGACCAAAAATTGATCAAAACGTAGACATTTACAAAAGCAAACATGGACAAAATCATAAAAACCCAAAGAGCAATGGAAAGACAAATGTTGCACATAAGACTAATGGATAATAAGAGAAACAAGTGGATAAGAGAGAAAACAAAAGTAAGGGATGTGAGGCAAGAAGTTGCAAAATTGAAATGGAGATTTGCCGGACACAATATAAGACAAAAAGAAGACCGATGGAACAAAATTCTTATAAGTTGGACACCGTGGGAATATAAACGAAACAGAGGAAGGCCCCAAATGAGATAAGCAGATGATATCAAGAAGCACGTGGGCTCTAGATGGATGACTGTAGCGACAGACAGAGAAGAATGGAAAAGGATTGGGGAGGCCTATGTCCAAAGATGGACCGAAGAAGGCTAATTAGATAGATAGATATGCTCCGTAAAATAATAAGTTTATTTTCGGGTCTGATTGATTCCCAATAGTATCGATTAACGGCCTTACGGATATTAAGGCTTTTTCACATTTGGTAATTCAATTATTAATATGCTCGTTACAGGTTAATTAAGGATCCAATGTAACATCTAGCTATGTAAAATTGTTATATACAGAAATTTCTAGCTGGGAGAAAATAATCAATTCTATGAACAAAACTTTGGTCTAGCAATGGGCTTTAGTTTATCTCAATTATTAACATTTATGGAAGATTTTAAAACAAATTTTATTTCTAAACAAAATTTAAAACCCGCAGTATGGTCGAGATATGTAGATGATGTATTCTTAATATGGCCTTATGGGTCAGAGTTTTGGGTACCTTCCTAAATGATATAAACGATAAAGAAGACACAATAACATTTACCATGAAAAAGAAATAAAATAACACACTACCTTTCCTGGATGTTTCAATCTTAAATAAGGATACTGGATATGATACTCAGGTGTATAAAAAACCAACACACACCAACAGATATCTAAATTACAAATCAAATCACATTATTATTAAAAAGGGGAATCATTAAATCCTTATACGATAGAGCCAAAATTACTTGTTTTAACGAAAATTCGATTTTGGAGGAGATTCATTTGATAACATCTGTTTTATTAAAAAATGATTATTCATTGTTCTTTATAAATAAGAGAATTTCAAAAATCGACCAAATAGAACAAAACAACTTCGAATAGGATCCTACAGCATCCACAAAGAATAAGATAAGGAAACTAACAGTACCATACATAAAAGGATTATCAGAACGACTTAAAATAATAGGAAATAAATTCAACAACATTAAAAAAAACAGAACACATTGAGATTTATTTTATCTACAACTAAAACTAACAATGAAGAAGAAAGATCACAGAATTGTATTTATAAAATACCTTATAAATGCGATCATTTTTATTTAGGTCATGAAGACCATTAAATGTTAGAATAAGTGAACATCAATCTTATATTAAAATAGAGAATTTGATAGATTTCAAATATGTAAACGCGCATGAGAAAATGAACATAGAACATGGAACGATTTAAGAATAGTCAGTTCTAAAAGAAACAAATAGTAAAAAGAAAGAAATCAAAGAAGCTGCTCTAATTACGCTAAATGAAACTAATTGCGTCTCAAATTCCTCGACAGAATGCTTTAGGATCTTATTACCCATATTAAAAGAGGAAATCAATAAAAAAAATACCACTATTAAAGTCAATAACATATCGTGAATACATCATTTATGTTTTTAAAAACATATCTAAATGTAAGACTAAATACTTACCATGTCGGGATTAGTAGTATACATAATTGACTATGGAATCACTAACAGGAGAATTTTAATGCCATTATTGCATATGGTTGCCTTTTTTTTAAGTCGAATCACATGCTTTGATTTTTCTAACGTGTATTCTCAAGTTAAAGTTGATTTCATGTAATCGAATAAACTACCTTACAATAGAATAGTTCCACGAACACCACTCAACAATATTGGTAATATCTGTCTGAATATGTATATCTGAATATCTGTCATAATATGTGTCTGAATTGTCAATGTGAATAAGTCAGATAAAATTAAATTATTAGAAGTTTTCATCAAGTAACAAAAAACAAACAAACAAAAACATTTTTTTTTTTACTTTAAGAATGTTTTATATTTTGATAACGATTTCCGAAGTAAAAATCGAAACGTCAAAAAAATTATTTTAAACTTAAATTATGACTTATTATGCCAAGTACAAATAGTAAGTTGCCACAATAAAATTGCTAAGAAATTGGAAGTCTAAGAAAAACACTTAAAAACTATTTCTCATTAAAAATATTGGTTCACTGTAAAAAAAGATTTCTGCTATTAAAATGACAAAAAAACTATACAAATAAATATTATTTAAGTAATCTTATTTCATCGAAGTTTCAAAAGTTGTTTGACTATTACAATGTAATCCACTTCCGGGTATTTTCAAGAATATGAGAGTGAACGGAAGCAATATTAAATTTATAAATTGTACCTGTATACTATTCAATGGGAAACATGGACTCTAAACCATGCCATATATAAGAAACTAGAACTTTCGAATCGTATACCTATAGAAGAATATCAAATATTTCTTGGAATACCAGAAAAACAAAACAACGTCGAGAAGAAAAAAATTGGACGAAAAAATATTTCGGGTTTATTAAACAAAAAATATGAAATATCCTTCCAAGTAATAACCGAAATCCAAGTTGAATATAAGGTCGTTCATTACTATTTCCAGAAAGGATAGATATATAGATCATGTAATTATAAGTTAATAATATTCCAGTAAATATAAAAATCTAAAGAATATGATGGCCTTATAAACATTATAGAATTTTACTAGAAAATTATTAATTTTAAATGCAAATTAAATAATGTCGATGTGTTTCATTATTATTAGATACAATGAATATGCATAGTTATGTTTTTTTATGAATATAAATATAAATAGTATTAAATACACTCAAATTTATTACACTCAAGTTTGTTAAAATTAGACGAGTAAAAATGTTTTAAATCATTTAGTAAAATTTATATTAATATGATTCTTATGACTTTTCTTCATGGAAGTTTCATACTAAAACATCATTTATATATACGCTGAAAAGGTACTAAATAATTGTATTATAAAATACTCACAATTTTGACAGTTCAGGATGCTGCTTTGCAGTATTTTCCCTATTCCGTTCCAAAATATTTTCATCTCCACACCCTAAAGACCAAATACACAAAAAAACGACCACAATAAAGTTTTTGTGAAAAAACATGCTTAAAAAAATTTACACTCAAAATTAAAAACTCTGTTTAGGCATAGAGAAAATGTTCACATGGCAAACCTCGTTTACTTCTGGTTGAAAATAAGTAGGGAAAATCTATATTCCGGCGACAGCCACGCAAGCGTCTCCTTTGAGTTTTCCCTACTGACTGCAAATTATGCCAGGACTGTTTGATTAAAAGTGTTGGTTTAGTGAATACTAACCCGACTAAATACCGGTATTGGTTTTTCGGTTCATTTTTGTCCTTTCTCATTTGGATACTTTTTGTTAATTAACATGAGCTTGCATAGTTTATTTATGATAGGGTTTCGTATACTTTCTGTATTACATGCGATCATTGATTATTTTAAATTGTATTAACCTAATTTCCGAAACCTAGTTATTGTAGTTGCATAAGTATTTTAATAATATGCAATAGATTTTTTGTTCAGTTAAATCTACACAAAAATCGATAAAAACTACTTTTTCTTAATTTTCACAAAAATCTAGCGTATATTCACAACAGAGCTTACAGAGATCTTGTCATATTAATCAAGTGAAGTATTTTGTTTGCTCTAAGAATTAACTCTACACTGCTTAATTTTTTTTAATTTATATCGAAAAAAACATACAGATAACTACTTTCTAGACGACTTATTTAGTAGATTGTTGGTAATGTATCAAATTTGATACAAAGTGCATTTGGTCAAAACTGGATACCAATAGGTATTAAAATACTTAACTATAGTTGCCTCCAAATTACTATTTCCCATCGAAAAAAGTGGTGGTATAAATGTTTAAGAAATTCGAGTAGCCGCTGTCCAGTGCCATATCGCGATATTGGTTTTTTCACCGACACAAATTTATTAATGTAAGTATTTCTATACTTCACACCAAAGAGAGCGGAGCTAATAGGACCAAAACTCCGAGTCAAAGGGCTAAAAACGGAATTTACGGAATACTCATACAGAAAAATAATATCATAGAAGATTACTAGGAATGAAATATTCGATAACGATAACATCAAGAAAAGCTGGAAAAGACTCAAAAATAACATAATTAACGCAGCAACAGAATCTCTTAGAGAGATGAAAGTAACAAACACTAACATATAACCCCATAGTTTAGAGAGGAAGTGAAGACAAAATATGAAAAAAAGAAGAAAGTCTTTTTACAATACAGAACAAACAAACACAACAAGCAAATAACATCATAAATTAATCAAAAATGAAACGACTGCTTTAGTTAGACAAATAAAAAGGAAACTCTGACAAAACTTCTAAAAACAGATGAAACACGACTGGCGGAACACAGAAAGAAGTATGGAAAATGATCAGAGAACAAAGAAAGAAATAAACGAAATAATAAAAACGAAACACATTCAGAACACAACATGGGCAGAATACTTTCAATCTCTATTTGCTAAAGGTGACGAACCACTAATATCAGAGAAATTAAAAACCGCCAGAAAATTTAACACGTTAATCTCCCCAAAAAAGACAAAATGCATGTTATAACAGCAAATTTACTAATATGTAAATTGGAGCTGGAAGGTCAGGTAATAGAACAAGTGATGGAGTTTAAATATCTAGGCATCACATTATACAGGGTGTTTCAAAAAAAGGTAACCTTGTCTCTAGGGTAGGTAAAAATCTGAAAAATAATTGGGGTTTGCTTAGTAAAAAATTTTTGTAACGCCATCCGTTTTCAAGATACAGGGCGTTGAAGAAAAAAAATTACGCATTTTTTACGATTTTGCCGAAACTACTGGCAACATTGTAATGAAATTGTACACGAATATGTTTTGGAAGCTGATACATCCCATGAATTTGTTTTTATATCTGATTCTCATAGAGGGCGTTAGTTACACGGATCGTACTAAGTATTAGTCAATATAACTTTTTTAAGAGTATAATTATTAATCAAAATTTCAAGTAAACTTAAACATCATTCAATTTTACACGAAAAAGGTACTCTTGGTAAAACTCGATACTGTGTACCGTTTTTGGAATATTTTGATTTGAAAATTATGAAGTAATAATTGATGCTGGTAGTAATTATAAAGTTCTAATAGGTAGGTATACCTCTAGTTTCTCAAAGTGTTCCATGGAAATCTAACATTTATTGATTGTTATGACGATAAATCAACAATAATTAGAGTTTTGAAATCTTGTTATTTGTAAAATCAAATCAAAATGTACTCAAATGTTGAATACACTGACATGTTATTAACCTTGGGCGAATGTTTAGAATGTTCTAGTGCAGCTGTGACACGTTATGCAGAAACGTTTCCTAGAAGAAACTTACCAAGTAAAAAAACATTTAGAGCCGTTGAACGACGTTGTCGAGAAACTGGGAATGTGAGACCAAAAAAAAAATAAATTCTGATAAACCAAGAAGAAAATAATATTTTAAGTTTACTTGATCAAGATCCAACAGTTAGCGTAAGGAATATAGCAAGACAAACAAATACTTCTTCTTCAAGTACTTATCGGATACTGAAAGAACAGCAATTACATCCTTATCATTACAGACAACTCCAAGAGCTCTTGCCAGATGATCTACCTAAGAGTGGATTTTTGTGAAACATTGCAACAAAGGACAGCGCACAATCCAAATTTTTTAAAATACATTCTTTTTACGGACGAGGCCTCCTTTACGCGACAAGGTATGTTTAACTCCATAATGCACACTACTGGTGTGATGAGAATCCACTAGTCAAAAGGGCAAAAATCAATACCAACACTCATTTAAAGTTAATGTTTGGGCAGCAACTGTAGGTAACAAATTAATAGGTTATCATATTCTATCTGTAAATTTAAATGGTGATATGTATCTTGATTTTTTAAACAATTCCTTATTCGAGATATTAGAAGATTTAACGCTAAACGGGCGAAGATCTTTATTTTTTATGTACGATGGAGCTCTACCACACTTTGATAGAAGGTGTCGTAATTAGTTGAGTAATCATTTTCCGAATCGATGGATTGGTAGAGGTTCAGAAGCTCCGATTCATTGGCCTCCTCGTTCATGCGATTTTACCCCTTTGGACTACGCAGTTTGGTCGTATATTAAGGAAAAAGTCTATGCTACAGAGGTAAATTCACGCCAAGAATTGAAAGAAAGAATTCAACGTCAATTTAATGACATCAGAGCTGATCCCCTACCGTTTAGAAGGATAATAAAATATTTAGAAAAAAGAATACACTTGTGTATTCGCGAAAACGGAGGGCATTTTGAACACTTACTGTAATTGAATTTTATTTTATGTTCTTAGTCATTAATTTAATTTTCTTCTTGTGAGATTTGTTTAATTACTAACTATTTTATACCAGCATCAATTCTTACTTCATAATTTTCAAATCAAAATATTCCGAAAACGGTACACAGTATCGAGTTATACCAAAAGTACCTTTTTCGTGTAAAATTGAATGATGTTTAAGTTTACTTGAAATTTTGAATAATAATTATACCCTTAAAAAAGTTATATTGACTAATACTTAGTACGATCCGTGTAACTAGCGCCCTCTATGAGAATCAGATATAAAAAAAATTCATGGGATGTATCAGCTTCCAAAACATATTCGTATAAAATTTCATTACAATGTTGCCAGTATTTTCGGCAAAATCGCAAAAAATGCGTAATTTTTTTTTCAACGCCCTGTATCTTGCAAACGGATGGCGTTACAAAAATTTTTTACTAAACAAACCCCAATTATTTTTCAGTTTTTTACTTAGCCTAGAGACGGGGTAACCTTTTTTGAAACACCCTGTATAGGTACGGAAAGCTCGAAACAGAAGTGAAAGATCAAGTGAATAGAGCAAACAGCAACGCAGGTTGCCTGAATAAAACATTATGGAGAAATAAAAATATCGGGAAAGAAACGAAAGGCACAATTTACAAAACAGTCATCAGACCAATCATATGCGGCAGAAACACTACCTAACAGAGAGAGACCAAAAAGGATGTTAGAAACAGCAGAGATGAAAACACGAAAAATTGATGCTAAAACACAATGGAACAGAGCTAGAAGTACAGCTGTACGACGTAGATGCATGGTGGCTAACATCAAGGACTGGGTAAGAAATAGAAGAGCAGAATGGAACGATCATTTAAGCCGAATGACCAAAAATAGAGTAGTAAAGACGGCAAGAGATGGTTTCCCAATGGAAAGACTATCAATAGGAAGATCACGTAAGCGATGGAACGACAACTTATTGGAGGTACATCGAAAAACAGACAGAGTCATGTCTCGTAAAAAGAAGACTAAGAAAAAGTATTAAATCATAAAATAATAATTTTTAATATGTATACAGTCAAAGAGCAAAGAAATCTAATTTTAGAAAAAAAAACATGAAGATCAATCAGGGTAAATGTGGACAGGGGCAAATGAGGACATCGAAAATAAAATGGTTAATAAAAGCACTATGTTGAATTTGTCTTTGTATCTCTCTTCTATACTATAGGTGACATGTACCAGCAATCTACGAACTCAATAAAAAGCTGTTATTTGAACGCATCTGACACTGAAACTTCACCCATGAAATATTTAATGTAACGGTTTGGTCGGCTGTTACGGTAAGTACTGTTACATTAAAAATATTTAAAATATTGAATGTTTCTTATCACAATTAGCTTTAATTGATTAATTAGAACATTTTTTAATACCTGATTTAACTGCAAACCGTGTGAGATGTTTATTTTGTGTGTTCACAATTACGCCAAAATAATATGTAAAAGAAGTAAATGAAGACAGAATTTTGGGGCTATTGTGGACGCATCCTTAATTACCCCTAATTACTAGTATACAGATAGTTGGTTTCTAGCTGATACTCATTTTTTCGTTACAGGTTAAAATAAATTGCAATATGGTAAGAAAATATATTAAAAATAAACCAGAGAAAACCTACGCGGCAGAAAACGTAAAAGCTGCCTTAAATTCTTATTTTCTTATCGCTCTGCTGCAGAATATTGTGTAGAGTTCCAAGAAGCGTTATATTTAATCTAATAAATGGAAGAAAAACTTCACACTGGAATCTCTCGGCGCTGGTCGGCTCTAATGATCTCTTGAGGGTCAACTAGAACAGCAAATTTTTGGCAAGAGCCGACTTTGGTTATCCCATGGATAAAGACGTATTATTATCTTTCGTTCAAAGTTACTGTCAACTCCTCAAGAATATATGAAAGAGCCTTCTTCTTCTTTGAGTGCCTCTCCTATCGGAGATTGGATATCATTATGGCGATTCTAATTTTATTTACTGCTGGTTTGAATAATTCGTTAGTGGTACAGCCAAACCACTCTCTCAACTTTCTCATCCAGAACATTCTTCTAAGGCCTGGATTTCTGCGTCCTTGGATTTTTTCTTGCATTATATTTTGTAGGAATGTGTACTTTTGTCCTCTTATAAGGTGGCCTAAGTATTCAAGATTTCTCTTTTTTATATTCATGATAACGGATCCAAGATGGTTATCATGAAAGAGCCAGTCTTCTTTATTTGGTTTGTTGGTCAGTTTGTACCCCATGTAAAAAAAGTTTAAAGATCACTGCCAAATGTGGAGCCTACTCAAAAAGCACTCTTACTGTTTGATGGATACAAAAGCCATATAATAATAAGCCAAATAATTTTATTTCGACTTCCTAGCCATCTAACGCACAGACTGCAGCCTCTAGATTTTTCTGTTTTTAGTCCTCTAAAAACAGTATGGAATAGAATATTACTCACAGAAATGAAAAAATGTTTGGGTGTTATCAATAAAAAAAAATGTCGAAAAATGATTTTTCCACTGCCATCAAAGATTTATGGATAAAATATCTAACTCCGGATATAATCCTTCCGGTATTTGTTGGTACAGATTCTCTGTCAGTGGACCAAAGTAAATTTCCAGAGGATGATTATGACCAAGTTGCGTTACCTAGGTACAAATTTACCTTTAAAAAACATATGACTGCCGAGGACACATTATCCACAAGTTTGGAAAATGCTGATACCAGTCAAATGGTATCCAACTTCTGATTCCAACGTTTTCATAAACGAATTAACAAATGATAATGCCGCTAACGGAATGTAATTGATTTCTTTGTAAATAAATTAAAGACGAATGTAGAAAGTTCGGTTACTCCAACACCAATCAAAGAAATACAAATACAGCTTATGCAACTTCAATATGGAGAAGTTTTACCTTCCGAAGAGGTTTTAGAACGACTGAGATAAGATTAATAACACTCTCCACAAACTAGAACAAAGAAAAAGTTTCTAAAGAAAAATATTTCGGAAAGCGAATCTGATACCAATGAAGATTTGGAAAAATAAATACCATCGAATACGAGAAAGAGCGATAGCGATATAAGCTTGAATTATGATGCCAATGATGATACGCCTGGAAATTTTTTAAAAGGAGATGTTAGTAGTTAGTAGAATTAAGACGAGAAAAAGCGAAGAGAGAAGAACAGATGGAACAGATAAGTCATCCACTAGTAATATTTCCTAACTATCAGGCTGCAATGATAGTTGCCAAGATTTACTTATTCATTATTTTACAGTAACTCCTTCGAAAACATGGTACGTTGGTCTGGTATCAGAAATTGTTTCCGATAAAGAAGTGAAAATGACATTTTTACATAGACTAGGAAGTTCTTTTAGATTGTCAATGCATCTGAAGATTAAAAATGTAGCGGTAGAATAAATTATAATGGAGGTATTTCCAGAAGGCAAAAATCCCGTAACATAATACCCTTCTATTAGGGACTCAAAATAACTTAATATATTTGAAATTGAGGTAAGTGTCCCCATTACCCATACTGACTTTATATTTATTTGTTTTTTCAGTGGGAAAAAGTGAAATGTCAAAAAATTATCAATTTTCTACCCCGTCGGAGAAAAATAATAGGTGATACATCGACATTTTCTATTAGAGTTTAACGATGACATCACACAAATAAAACTGCGGAAAAGTATTTTACCTTTAATAAAATAGTATTGTTTTGAACAAAAGTTCTTCTACTTCTAATTAGCCTTCTTCGGTCCATCTTTGGACATAAGCCTCCCGAATCATTTTCCATTCTTCACTGTCTGTCGCTACAGTCATCCATCTAGAGCCCACGTGCTTCTTGATATCATCTGCCATCTCATTTGGGGCCTTCCTCTGCTTCGTTTATATTCCCACGGTCTCTAACTTATAAGAATTTTGTTCCATCGGTCTTCTTTTTGTCTTATATTGTGTCCGGCAAATCTCCATTTCAATTTTGCAACTTCTTGTCTAACATCCCTCACTTTTGTTTTCTCTCTTATCCACTCGTTTCTTTTTTTATCCATTAGTCTTATGTGCAACATTTGTCTTTCCATTGCTCTTTGGGTTTTTATGATTTTGTCCATATTCTTTTGAGGTCTTTGGGAACCATAAGTAACAACAGGGAGTACGCATTGATTATATACTTTGGTCTTAAGATGCTGTGGATATCTTTTGTTTTTAAGAATGTAGCTTAGTTTGCCAAATGCCGCCCATGCCAGTCTAACTCGTCTCTTGATCTCTGCTGTTTGGTTCTCTTTGTTAAGTTTTATAGTTTGACCAAGATATATATAATCTTTAACTTGTTCTATTTCATCTTATCCGATTCTCATTGTGATGTCTTCATCTGTATTTGTTATAGTTTTGGTCTTGCTGTAATTCATATTAAGGCCTATCTTTCCAGCTTCTACGTCCAGTTCTTTCATCATTTCAAATAATTCTTCTTTTTTATCGGTTATCAATACGATGTCATCAGCGTACCTTAGATGGTTCAAGCGTTGTACACAAATTTTTATAACTTTTTTTTCCCATTCTACTCCTTTAAAAGTATCTTCAAGAGCCTGATTGAAAAGTTTCGGTGATATTGTATCGCCCTTTCTCACGCCTCTACTTATTTGTAATGATTTTGTTCCTTCATATACTTTAATTGTTGTTTTGGCTTCCTATATATATATATATATTATATATATATATATATATATATATATCTATATATATATATATATATTGGTTATTAGTTCCGTATATCTGTGGTCAATTCGGCTGTTAATCAAAGAACTTTTCACTGCCCAATGTTCGACACTGTCGAAAGCCTTTTAGAAATCTATGAACGCCATATATAGAGGAATGTGGTATTCACTTGCTTGTTCTATAAGTATTTTCATACTTAGTAAATGGTCACTTGTGCTGAATCCCTTTCTAAAACCAGCTTGTTCTTTCGACTGGTAACCATCGAATTTTGTCGTCAATCTATTGGTTAAAATTTTTGTTAGGAGTTTATACATTACATTGAGGAGTGTTATAGGACGGTAGTTTTTTATATCTGCTTTATCCCCTTTCTTGTGTAGAATAATGGTTACTGATTCCTTCCAGTTGTTTGGGATTCTTTTTTCTTTTAATATCTTGTTAAAAAGGGAATGTAGAGTATTAATTACCACTTTTCCACCATATTTCAGCATCTCTGCAGTTATTTCATCTTTTCCAGGCGATTTGATGTTTTTCATTTCTTTCAATGCCTTCTTTATTTCTGATTTGCTTATTTTGGGCTGCAGCTCTGAGTTGACATTTTTTATTTTGACCTTAAGTTGGTTTTTAATTTCTTCTGGTGGTTCCTTTTTTGTTTTATATAATTCTGAGAAGAAATGGTGGATTATATTTATGATGTCATCTTTAACGTTTGTTTCTATTCCATTTACATCTTTAATTTTGTTTATTTCAAACTTACCTAATTTCAGCCTTAAGCATTTCATATTTTTGTTGTTTTGTATTACTTCTTTTTTTATTTCTTGTTCTTTTCTTTTATTTTCTTTTATCATTCTGCTTATTGTTTTATTAATTTCTACATATTCTATAGATTTCCTTTTGTCTTCTTCGTTCAGCTTCCTTCTTTTATCCATAAGCTTCTTTGTTTCTGTTGATATATAGTTGTTCTTTTTTAGATCCTTCTTTGCTATTTCTTTTCCTGATGTAGTCATTGTTACTGTAAGTATGTTGTCTATTTCGTCTATATCTTTATCGTCACTGTCTAATCTTTGGGTAAGTTGTTCTTTTAATAGGTCTTTGTATATCTCTTTATATTGCCCTAGTTTGTTTCTATCTACTAGATTCCAGTTTCTACTTATTTTTCTTTTCATCTCATAGTTACCGTCAATACTAATTTTTGCTCTGACCATCCTGTGATCGCTACATGTTGTGAATCTGTTCTGAACAAAAGTTAACAATTTATAATAAAAAACTGAATGCTTTTAACAGAAATAGTCACCATATTAGTGTATTTTATCTAAAATATTTCATAGGATGAGCTCTCACCATCGTCACTATCCAACAGATCAATAATAAATTGTCCACTCTTTGAAATTAATTGTTCTAGTCTTCTGCATTAATTTTCTACATTAACTACATGATTTACTGCTTTTTTCCAGTCAGCACTTAGATCTCTGATAATTCATATCGAATTAAATACTTTCACGTCAAATTTTGGAAAAATATTTTTTCTCCGAATTTGTTTCTTTACTTGTCTCCAAATAAGTTCTATGGGATTGAACATGCAAAAGAATATATCGCAATAAATGCAATATATTGTTTGTCATAAATTTTAGTATGAAGCACTTTAAGTAATTGTTTTTTATTATAGTTCTGTTTAAAATATATCTGATTATCTGAGAGGAAATTTGGAGTGCTTGTTTTGAAGAAGAACTATTCGGAATTTTTTTAGAAGTTTTAAGTGATAGCTGGCATTGTCCATAATTATCACACTGCTGGATGTTTTATTAGAAAAAAAAAAAAAAAAAAAAAAAAAAACTGTGTAACATGTGTTACCTTTAGTCAAATTTAATTTAATATAGAACATCACAGTTATTTTATAACACAATGTACAACATTTCATAACTAAATGTAATTTAAAGGGTTTTTTACCCTAATATTTTGGTTGGCTCAGGCATTATGACCTAGCATTTTCGATTTTAATAACCTGATGATGGACTGTGTAGTCCGAAAACGTTTGTTTTATTGATGTGGCCCTTTTAAGGGTTTTTTTAAATAAATATACCCATTTACAAAGATTAACCTCTTTTTGTTATACGTGGTATACAGCCAGCTACAGGAATTTTTCTTGTGGATTTTTTTATTAGAAAGTACGATATTCTTAAACCACTCTTCGAATGTATTAGAATTCATATTCTGATGATAATCAAAAGCAGATTTTTTTTGGTTTTTACCGCAAAGCTTTAACCCTTGAAAAACAGAATAGTTTTAACTAAAAAAGACGCCACATTAGCGTACCTTGTCTAAAATATTTCTTCTGTAGACGAGCTCTCACCATTGTCATTAACCAACAGATTGATAATAAATTGTCCACTGTTTGAAGTTAATTATCATAGTCTTCTGTATTCATGTCCCCATTGGCACCCAGCCTTTTGAAGATTCACAGTTTGTAGTATTTGTATTTTCCTTGATATATATGTGTATATTTATATATGTATATGTGTATGTATATAATATGTATATACCATATGGAAATCCCCATATATATGAATTAAGTGTGATCATACTGCGTTTTAAATAAATATCATCGTTAAGTGTTTTGTTTATTCTAACTTATGTGAATTAATTTTAAAGATAATTTCACCATTCTCGCTAGGATCGCTGCCAGAGGTAGTCGATTTTAGGGTAGATCCAAATTTTCTATGAAATTTGAAATGTTTTTTTGTTTTTCGTCTTATGTTATGAAAGATTAGTGGTTTTGCAGGTAATTCTGCAGTACGTGTTACGTTACGTGAAATGGTTCCAGTTTTGTAAAAATGTGCAGCTGATTTGTTTCTTCCTCACCTATGTTTGTCCCCGGCTGATCAACGTTCCAGATCATTGAAGCAGTTTTTTTGTTCGTGTTTATAGATTTCCCATCCAGTTCTACCCCAGGAATTTTAGTAGATTTAGTTCCCAACCCCAAGCATTATGCAGAGTGAAATTTAGTGATATTCAAAGATAAATTTTTGTGTTTAAATTTTAAAGTTAAGATAGACATGTTTTAATAATAATAATTGCTTTCATTATTTAAAAAGATAATTTTTTATTTGCAGTAATTTTTTATTTGCCACAGTTCACAGCTCAGTAACTTTGTAAGTTTAGTAGCAACAGAGTTTGTAAACGGCTAGGACACATGTAAGTTTTTCTTTGTATTTTTTTGCGACTATTGATATATCTTGGCATTGTCTATTTTTGTAACTATTTGTGGTGAGACACAATAAATAATTAATTTTTTTTTTCTAACCATTTTGTTTATTTTTTTAACTAACCCTTTTTTAAGTTTCATTTGAAAAGGATATGTTTTGCATTTCTAATAATTATGTCCCTAGTTACAACTAGCAGTTGTAATAGTTATAATTTGGCACCTCGAAGCGGCGTCCTTTGTAAATTGCTAGAGGTGTTTCCTTTTGTTTTGTTTGTCCCAAGAGATTCATCTTAGTACCCCTCTGTTTTATTTTTTTGTAGTATCCCTAATCCAACCCCTTTGCCATTTACGTATCCACGACCCCAGCTCTCCAAACAAACCCTGAGTGCCGTTCGCACAAGTATCGATTATTTTGCTTGTCCTATCTCCACCCCCATAGATTCTGTCCGCAATTTTCTACCCCTAATAGTAATACCCCATGTGGTAGGCAGAATATATTCGTTACAAGTTTACAATAATCATTCGAAAACCTTTATTCGGAGATACCCCTTTCAGCTGGCATCTAAGTGAATGATCAATCCAACTGTTGCAGTCCGATTTTTTTAAAATAATTTAAACACCAATGTATATCCTCTTACTTGCTGTAATAGCCGTTAGTTTATCAACAAGTTTATCAGCGTCTACGTAAAGTAGTTTTATGGCAGTTTCTTCCGTTTTAACAAGCTTGGTGTATATAATATCAATTGTTGAAATTACATTTTTTTTCTTATTCCTCGTAAATCAAATTCCTTAATTTAGCAGTCAAGATGTTAAGATGTTTGGGTTTTCCAGCATCAGATCTTGTTTTTCTCTTTTTAACACCACTTTTCACAATGTCGTGCATGGTAGAATACGGAATTTCTGTTAAAAAGGCCGCTTTTCTATATCTCTATTTTCAGAATCATTTTGTAGATTTTTGTAAACGTTCATACAAATTTTCTTGGATGGTTTATTCAAATCAATCCTTTGTTTCGAACTCGTAAACTCTATTTTACAGTTCCAGTCTCAGTGCCTTTGTTTTTTTTATATCAAATGATTGTCCACTAATACACTTTCTCTACTACTACTTGACCGCATTCACATTTCCAACCACAGAAATATTTTAATTTGTCTTAACTAAAGGTAGTATTTGATGAGATGAAGGCAACTTTACCGCTGTCATATTTTATTTTTATTCATGAAAATCAAAGAAACAATTTGAATTATTATTATAACATAAGTGCAAACCCCATTTGTCAAATTTATTGTAGATTATTTTTTAAAGTTTGGTTTTTTGCATCTAATTGCATCTAATCGCTTGTGCAGATTGGCCAGTGTTCTATAGCATCTGTACGAACATCTCTTGGGGGAATATAGCTTGTTGGCCCATTCCTTTTATTCCACTGTATTTCCGATTCTATGGAACTCGTATATGGTCTTCCTCGCTTGCTTGTTAAAACTACATTTTGCATACCTGATCTACATAGACAGTCTGCTAATTCAATTCTAAATTTACCTACCGCATAGAATTTACTCCATTTTCTTTACATATGTTTTTATAATTAATCCCGCGATTTACGATTGTGAGTTCTACAAGATATAAAAAATCTTTAAGTACTACTTTTTTGTCCAGAGTTTAATTTGTATCTTCCAATATAATCCAGTCGGGATAGCATTTTACCTTGCATAGCAAGCTGCACCAAATTTTATTGTTCTAGCCTTTGGGGGGGGAGTAATTTGAGGTCATTGGACAAGTATAATAGGTTGATACATGATACCCTCACAGTAAGAAAGTAGGCTAAGTAGACCTAACTTTACCAAGATCGTGAAGTGTATATACCCGCTACCTTAATCATGAATGAAGCAAAACAAATTATTTACTATACGTGTCAAAACAATAGTAGCTAATCAGTAAAACTAACAGTAGATGTTAGTTTTTCTCGCATACCCGTATGGATGTGAAATTTTATTTTGATTAGGAACATACTGTTCCCGGATAGTTATGTCCATTTTCATCCGCATAATGCCGTTTAATTTAATACTCTTAAATATGATACCTACAATTTAAATCAAACAGTGATTAGAAGCACAAGTACTCAAAAGTTCACTGAATATGGACTGATAAATCCGAAAATGTTTTGAGCTTTATTATAATCCATTTGGATTTTTAATTTAATTAAATATTATACTAAGTACTTACAAAAGAAATTTTAACTTTGATATTTGAGTTTTTTAATTGCTATTAATACATCAAATACGTCAGATTATTACGTCAAATAGAGACTAACAATTATTAATGTTGTGAAAACTAAATGTGTTTGCAGAGATGTAAAATATTAAACTGGAAATGAACAACAGAAATATATTAGATAGATAGTATATTCAATGAAGTGTCTTTTGGCCAATTACACTGCGACCTTTTTAGATCTATGATGGTCTTCTAGTCCTAGAGTACATTCTCTAGCCTGATTCTTTTTAAAAGGTCTAATAACTTTACAACTTAACTTTACATGTAGTTCTTTGCCGCTGGCTTTTCTTTGCCTAATGCAAAGAACCGCACAATTGCCAGGCTGTCACACTGACATAAAATGTGCTCCGCAGTTTCTTTTTCTAGGTGACAGAATCTGAATAGGTCATCATCTGCCAATCCCATCAGATTCAACTGCCTATTTAGCTTACAGTGCCCCGTTAGCAAACCTATTATAGCTTTGACTGTTATACTCTCTTTAATTATTAGGTCTACCATAAATTTTGCGAATGTTCTATGATGAACTGTTTCGCCTGTCTTTGTCTTGATAAATTCCTCCTCCAGTCCAGAGATTTATGAGCTACCGGCTTTCTTATAGCCGTTCTTGTTACTGCATTTTCAATATCGCAAAAGGGTTCCAATCCAACGAATGATAAGCCCTGTTTAATTATTCCATCTGCTTTTTCATTGCTCTTATGACTCGTGTTCCCTGGTACCCAGGCTACCGCAACCTTTATGTAACTCACACAATCCCATATTAGCTTAGATTTAACTTCTACAGAATTGAGGGCCTTAAGCGCTGCCTGCCTATGTGTGAAGATGGCAATTGAACGGTACGTTATTTTCTGCATTTCTGTTTTTTCTTCTCGGAGTGATGGATTTCCGTCGTTACACCTTCCTTCCAGTCTTCCCTGCCTGGTATATTAATTTAGCTCCTACTTGATTAGCTTTATATTGCTAGCACTACAAATCTGTGCATCATAGGTCTTAAAAGATATGAAACGGTGGTAGATTCAGCAGGACTTTCAAGATCGCTGTACGAGTTATTTTTATGGCCTCCGTTATTATGCTAACCTTTGTGTATTACTAAGTAGCCTCATTGCTTCCACTTACTGCGTCTTTGTCCACCACGTTACAGATCTGTTATCATTGGTCTAGTAACCTTTGTGTATAACTATTTGTTGTATAACTTTGTGTATAACTAGGGTTGAGCCCCCAATTCTTACCGCACATTTCTCTAGATCTGCTCAAGTACATAGCAACTTTCTGTATGGTTTTTAGTATGTGAGGGTTCCATGTAAGCCTATAATCAAAATATACCCCTAGGTATTTTCTTTTTTTGTCCAATGAAACCTCTGTTCCTCAAGGACTCGGGACAGATTCTCTATTGGACTAACATCTAGGAAAATTTACCCCTGACGACGATTATGATATTATCAGCGTATCGTAAATAGTAAAAGTCTTTTGTGGACAGATTTTTAAGATCATCTACCAAGGTTGCCCAAAATAGAGGTGACAGAACTCATAATTGTGGACACCTGCTCTTGCTTTGGTGGTTGATTTACCTAAAGTGGATATTACTACCCTATTTTACAGGAATGCCCTGACTCATCTGCAAATTAACGAAGGTGTGCCTTGTGTACTGCTTAGATGACTTAGATCTTTTAAAACTGCGTCTCTTGTGTAACTATCCAGAATCATTTCCAGCATGTGTATTAGAAAAGACGATGGGCTTGTTGGTCTATATAAGTTTGATGTTAGGTCTGATACGTTACCTACTTTAGGCAAATTTAACTTTAACCTTTTACCATATTTCCGGTAGGTCCCCCATGCTAAAGTGGCTTTGAGGAGCTTCCATATTATAATATTAATACCTCTAATCCCATATGCAAAAGTATCGGATATACGTCATCTGCCCATGAAGACTTATATGACTGAAATTTAGTTACAGTCCATCTAATTTTGCTTGGTCTTGTGATTACTGTGGCTATTTCCACATCTATAGAATTGGGCCTAGTTGATCTACATCATTCGAAAGCTTGTTGAGATAGAAAAGTGCGTGTTTATAAGTTATCTAAGACTTTCCTCTTTAATTTCCGTAAATTTGCCATTATCGTATTTTAGAAAACCTACTTATACATTCGACAGTATTCAGGGATATCTGTAATCTTTTCACAAAACTCTCTCCATGAATTCCTTTTGGCTTTCCGAATTGCTTTGATTTATTGTATAGTGTTATCGTATACCTGTCGGCACCGCAGTCTTGATTACCTACTTTTTAATTTGTTAAATAGGCTCCGAATTTCCGACCTGAGTTACTTTAAGCCGTTGTTCCTCTAGATTATATTACTGCCTGTATCCTTCCTGTTTTTTTTTCTGGGCAGTTTTCCTGGTAAGCCACCACAATATCGTATATATCGGTGATCCGAATAGGAGGGTTCATTAGACACACACCCATGTGTTTATATATTACTTACCTTGCTTGTGCAGAGTGTTAAATCCAACATGTCAGCAGTATGATATTACTTATTAACTATAAACCAATAAACCTATTATCTCACATCTATAAATTATAACAAAAAGATTTAAAAATAAATTCGAGTTCTACAAACCCGTACCTACAGACTACATTTAGAAAGGAGTAACACTTGTGACCGTATTCTAACAAAAAAATTTATTTAAAAATTCCTTTATAAAAAGTGTAATATTATAAACCGTATCGAACTACATCACAGAACATTTTCGGAATTAATATTTCATCATCAGTGCTATCTGTATGTGCATGTTTGAAGCCACTAAATACATGAGTAAAACCCTTTAAATGTTAGAACTTTATAAACTATGATGTTTAAGTTACATGTGATGTAGCCCGATAGGATTTTTTAACATTATACCTTTTATAAAAGAATATTTAAATAAATTTTTTTGTAATACATGATATACAGCCAGCTACAGGAATTTAGTTTCCTTGTGTATTTTAACAGTCAAAATCTGTATTGAAAAGATGACAACAGAAAGCGAAAATAAAGGAGCTTACAGGAAAGTGAGATTGGGGTAGTTAAACATTAATAAAATGAAATACATCCTAACAAATAAGAAAATTACTTAACAATTATTCAATATTTGCCTGATCAACGTGCACGCGCCAACCGAGGAAAAAGACGAAGAAATTAAAGATCCATTCTACGAAGACCTCGAAAGAGCATATGATAACTGTGCCAAAAACGATATTAAAATAATCATTGGAGACATGAACGCCCAGATAGGAAAAGAGATATGCTACCAAGATTATATTGGTAAACACAGTCTTTCATCATCATCATCATTCAGCCCATACTCGTCCACTGCTGAACATAGGCCTCCCGTAGTTCACCCCACAAATTTCTGTCCTGAGCCGCCTGAATCCAATTTTGATGTGTCCGTTTCAGGTCATCCGTCCATCTTGTTGGTGGTCGTCCTCTATTCCTAAAGGCATCTTGTCTGGGTCTCCCCTCAAGAATGCGTTTTGTCCATCTGCCGTCCTTCTTTCTCGCGACGTGCCCTGCCCAGTTCCATTTTACGGTTGATATTCTTTTGATTGCGTCGGTTACTCCCGATTTACGGCACAATTCTGTGTTGGGTATTCGGTCTCTCAGGGTTAATCCCAACATGGACCGTTCCATTGCCCTCTGTGTTGTTCGAATTTTGTTTGCGGACGTCTTAGTAAGTGTTAGTGTCTCCGCACCATAGGTTAGAACCGGCAGCACACATTGATCGAAGACTTTTCTCTTCAAGCAGATGGGAAGAGCTGATTGGAAAACATCTCTTAGCTTTCCATAAGCTGCCCATGTCAACCCTATTCTACGTATTAGTTCATTGGTCTGGTTATCTCTACTTAAGCGAATTTCGTGTCCCAGATATTACAGTCTTTACGACGTTACTAATGACAATGGTTTAAGGCTTATTAGTATGGCAGCTTTAAAGACTTAATTGTGGAAAGTACATGTTTTAATCATAAGAATATCCATAAAGTAACTTGGATATCACCAAATGGACACACCACAAATCAAATTGACCATGTTATAATTGACAGAAGGCACTTTACAAACCTAATGCATGTCAGAAGTTACAGAGGCGCAAATATTGACTCAGGAGCCGTAGGGGCCAAGTTACGACAAAG
Source organism: Diabrotica balteata (assembly GCA_918026665.1). NCBI lineage: Eukaryota > Metazoa > Arthropoda > Insecta > Coleoptera > Chrysomelidae > Diabrotica > Diabrotica balteata. The sequence goes on along the minus strand of OU898279.1, from coordinate 91,703,917 downwards.
AATTTCCTATGCCAAGAAAGAAAGGGGCACTAGACATGTAAAATACAAAAAAATTTTGATTAAAATCCTTTATAAAAGGTATATAAAAATGCCCCAAACGGGCTATCACAAACACATTGCAAAACGTTTTCGGATTAAACAATCCATCATCAGTGCAAACCTGAAAGTATATAACCACTTTAATTAAAAAGAACGTTAAATGAAAATGTTGACAAAGGTTAGAGCAAAATGTGGTTAATACTTACGGTTGTACATGCTAGTAGCCACTAGTAGCCAATATCAAGTTCACCATGGAACTAGAATCTTTCAAGTCAATTAATTTTCTTGATCTCACCATTATCAGATTAAATGACCACTTCGACTTCAGTATCTTTAGGAAACCTACACAGACTGACCATGTAATACTTTTCTCATCCAACCACCCCATGTCTCATAAATATGCTGCTTTTCACAGTTACATCCATCGCCTGGAAACCATCCCACTTTCTCATTCAAATTACACAAAAGAACTAAATATTATCAGACAAATAGCAGTCAACAACGGTTATGATCACAACATTATCAATAAACTCATTTATAGAAAACGTCGTAGGAACTTGCAGGAGATTGCGTTCCCCAGGGATCCTACCACCAAGAGTGGTCTTGAAAGAGAGATATTTCTTTCTTTCTGGAGATATTAGAAATCTAATTAAACGTTCGGTTGAAAATATTCATGTTTCATTTAAAGTACCTAATAACTTGGGTCAGTATATATCCAATTCCAAAGACCCATCAACTATATGAACGTAGTGGTGTGTATAGATTAAAATGTTCTGATTGTGATGCTACCTACATAGGAAGAACATGTAGATCATTGTCTTCACGCTCTTTAGAGCACACAAAAAGAGAAAATACTTCCACTTTCTCTCAACACCTTAAAGAACACAACCACACTCTCAATATCCCAGAAGACGTCTCACTTATTCACAACATCCTACAAAAAAACTTTCTCAAATTAGACCCATATGAAGACCTCAAAATCATTAAAGAAAAACAGAGAAGTCCAAATTGTGTCAATCGCCATGTTTCATTTAATCGAGACTTTCTTCCGCTCCACCGTCAATTATTCTCATAACTCATTATCCAACTTACTTCTTCATTAGTATTTAAATTCTCATCCTTCTCTTATCACCTACCAATCATCCTTAGCACCCTCAAACTTTGTTCAATATATCCAACTCCCCTTCTTTCCTCACTTCTGTCTAGGCATCCAAACGTCAAATCTGACCTCATACCCAATATTCTCCATGCTCCTTCTCAACAAAATAAATTCAGAGCAGATCATGCCACTTCTTCTCCAAAAACAATTTTCATTAATATACACCATCACCCACTCAACCACATATCTTCACCTTTTCATACTGCGTTTTTCATTTTCATTTATAACTTCCTTTTACTCATCCAATTTCCCTCAGGGTTTGGTTTTCGGGTCTCTGGGGTCTTCAGTCTTTTGTAGTTTTCCCCTTCAACTTCACAATAACATTTAAACATCACACATCTTTAGTAAACTTGACAGATCCCCTTAAACACAACTACTCTTACATTTCCACATATTGTCACAATACACTCCATAAACCTATTAACTTTTCACCTACCTACACTCTAACTTATAACTCATCCCTTTTTACTTTTATATTTCTTAGGCACCAAATGTTCCTTTTAACATATAGGGCCTTTTGTTTTCTTGAGTTATAACTTGAGCAATGTAGGAAAAATATCACACCTAACCATCTTTCAGCCATCAATTTTCTTTCAGTCTGGCGTACTCGCTCACACACATAAACAACCTACCATATTTACTTTACACACATAACCAGTAATTTATGTTCACGTACTTATAACTTAAAAATTTTTATTTATCTTTACTAGGTACCAAATGTAGTTTTTTGGCATAGAGGGCCTTCCACACTTAAGTTTTAAGTTGAGTACTACACGAACACCACATTATGATCACATTCTTATCATATTTACATTTCAGCTCAACAACATATCTAAACACACCTCCAGCTACTACACCAACACTCAATAATAAATCTTTTAGGACCCATCTTCCCACATGTGCTTTTTTACCATTTTCTAGGTACCAAATGTCTCACAACATACAGGGCCTTTTGACAAAATCTTTAGCTTAAAATAAATAGATCCTTACACATGTATAGTTGGTTGCCTATCCATCCTACAAAATTTCATAAATTCCAGTTGACCTACATTAATTTTTAAAAAACCAATTTTCAATGTTTCAAATATAGCTATTTGATTAATTTACAATACAGATTACAATATTGATGGTTGATACTGTTACATTATTATAATTTTAACTTTTTCAATTTTAAATAAGGCTGACATCTGTCAATTTTAGACAACTACCGTAAGTTACACTGACTGCTCTGACACAACATCCGTCCTAACATGTCAACAATTTCATTTTGATCAGTTGTTATCAACAGGTCCTCGTAGACACTTCGTCTCAGGACCATTTTACTCATGTAGAGTCATACGCCGCCATGTTACCTATCCAACGGTAACTTAACCATCACAAATTATAAATACTAATAATGTAAAACAACTTCAAATTTTAAACATTTAAAGGGTTTTTACCCATATATTTTGGTGGCTACTAGCATGTACAACCGTAAGTATTAACCACATTTTGCTCTAACCTTTGTCAACATTATCATTTAACGTTCTTTTTAATTAAAGTGGTTATATACTTTCAGGTTTGCACTGATGATGGATTGTTTAATCCGAAAACGTTTTGCAATGTGTTTGTGATAGCTCGTTTGGGGCATTTTTATATACCTTTTATAAAGGATTTTAACCAAAATTTTTTTGTGATATATGGTATACAGCCAGCTACAGGAACTTAGTTTCCGCGTGGAATGTAAAATACAATTTACACATGCTAAAAAATGAAAACAAAGAGAAACTGTTTCAGTCACATATAAAAGAAACCCTAGAACACACCTGGGAAAGAACTGGAAATGTTGACGCAAATTTAATTATCAATAACCAAAACTTCAAAGCAGTCAAAGAGTTCATATATCTAGGGACCTCGGTTAACCCCAATAATAACACATCTGAGGAAATAAAAAGGCGAATAATAATTGCAAACAGGTGTTATCATGGTCTATCAAAGTACTTAGCTAACAAACGTCTATTTTAAAAAACTCGTATAAGACTGTATTGTATAGAACACTGATAGTCCCCGTTCTCATATATGGATCAGAGGCATGGACGCTAACTAAAACAGATGAATCCGCTCTATCGATTTTTAAAAGAAAGGTGCTACGCAAGATATTCGGAGCGGTCTGTGAGAACGGAATATGGAGGCGTAGATACAACTTTAAACTGCAGAATATCTACAAGCATACGTTTGGTGGTAAAGATATTACAACTATAATTAAGCGAAACCGCCTGCAGTGGGCAGGACATGTAGCCCGGGCCCCTGAATCGAACATGATAAAAAATATTCAAACAGCGCAACCCGTGGGAATGAGAAGACGGAGTAGATCAAAGCTGAGGTGGATGGATGGGGTAACACAAGATGCGGAGAAGATCGGAGTCGGCAACTGGAAAATGCAAGCAAGGGACAGAACAGAATGGCGTAGAAAGCTTGAGAAGGTCGAGGTCCTCTAAGGGCTGTAGCACCAAGATGATGATCAGAAGATGAAAACTGTTCGATCATTGTGTATTGTCAATAATAACCTATAAAGCGCAAACCTGGACACTAACCTAACAAATAGTAAACAAAATTAAAGTTGCCCAAAGATCAATGCGGAGCAAAATTGTATAACAGTGGGTACAATGAACAAACAATACATACAATTTTAAATCAAAAACTACATAAGAAAGCCCTAAATTTAGTATTTCCACCATCAGAGAACAACTTTAGAAGCTTTCAGAACAAACAACAACACCTTAGGGAAATATATTAAGAAGAACAAGAGCCAAAAAAAGCACTTACACATTGGTATATACAAACTTGAATGCAGCGACTGCCCAAAAACTTATATCGGTCAAACTGGTACAACTTTTCACAAACGTATAGCAAAACATAAAAGAGCTTTCAATAATAGAAAAGCAGATTCTACCTATGCACTTCACCTTCTAGAGTAGACCCTAATAATTTTTTAATGACCAATTCCAAATTCTTTACTTAAGTAAATGATGTTACAAAAATAATCATGAAGCTAAAATGGTACTACGCAGACTACGCTAAGGATGGACTCGACGCTAAGGATGGACTCGAAAAATCATAAAATGAAGACCTTGGGAGGAAAAAGAAGAAGTGGAAGACCTAAAATGATAGCAAGTAAAACGTGGCTAAGAACAAGCAAAAAAAACAAAGAAGAGGAAAAAAATATTATAATTGATTTATTAAAATTTCGTCGAAAATGTAGACTAAATTGCTCTCGTATATACGTTACTACTTTTAAAATTTAGATTGCATGATTGCACCTTGCACTAACTGGTCAATAGCGATAATAGCTATTCTGAAATTTCTTAAAAACAACTTATTTATATTGTTAGTTTTAAAATAAAATAAACTGACTGACAAGTGTTAATGGAATTTGTAGTTTTCATGTAAATATTAAAACAAAATTAGTGGTTTGTATATTTACAAAATATTTATTTAGGGAGATTTACACTTTAATTAAAAATCAAGACTCTTTTAGCTTAGCTTGTTAACCAAACGTTTCGAACAATATTCTATATTTAATGTACAATTTAAATAATATATAAATATAATATAAACACCTTAAAACTTATTTACAAAAAAACTATATATAGAAAAACACAGTTTTAACCTTCTTGGCAGTGAGCTGTAACCGGAGCAGATATCGGTCATACCATAACCCCAACCAAATTGGAGCTGATTAACTCTTTGCGTCCGAGTGGTTCCAATAAAGTATCACAATTACTTTAAATGTTATATCGTGGCCTAGTAAGCGCTTGCCGGAACCTCATTCATACCATCGTTCGCTGTTAAAACCCTCTCCGTTCAGGATTAGAATCTATAAAGCTTCGTCTTTACTGTGCCGCGGTTGGCTGTGGGCAAAGCCGAGTTGGCAAAGCCGAGTTGGCAAAGCCAACGCGACAAAGCCGATTTTGGCTTGCCGTCTACACCTGAGTTTGCATTCAGTCGCAATATGTCTGCCGAGGAGTATGTACTAGTTGCTTTAGGTGCATTTATAATTATCATTGAAAACAGCGAAAAAGTGCGTAAATGGCGCAAACGACGGTTTTGGGTGCGTCCAAGCCTTCAAAGTAGAGGAAAATACGGAACTAGTGAGTTAATGAAGGATTTGTTATTGGATGATGCAGGCGAATTAAATCTCGAGTACAGATCTGGATGTGGTTTTTAAAAACTTTTTTCGAATGACAAGTAGTGACTTTGAAGGTCGTATAAATAAGATAGCTCATATCATCCAGAAACGAGACATACCCTTCAAAAGTGCTAGTCCTCCACATGAACGTCTAGCAGTTACTCTGCGGTTTTTAGCAACGGAAGACTCTTACCACTTGTTAAGTTACACATTCAAGATTTCAAAGCAAATAATATCAGCCATCATCCCTATTGTTTGTGAGGGTATTGTCAGCATTTTACAGGATTACATTAAGGTATAGTATAGTCTATAACATATATAAAATCTTTATTTGGTCGACATGTGTCTCAAGTGAACAAAACAATCTCTACAAATGAAACATGTACTCAGTTAAAATGTGCCTTAAGTTTATTCTAACACAAAATGAAGAGAAGTCTAACTCAAATTTGAATTTTGAAAAGATGAGGTGGAAACTACAGTTGCATCAACATAGTGTCAAGAGAGTCATTGTCCGTTACCGTATGGGTTGAAGACGTGGGACTCATGGCTGACTGCGGACAGGTTGCTCGTGTGTGTCCCTGAAAAGACGACTGCTCAAAATATGGGTTTGGATTGGAACAAGCTGGTGGCATCGGAGCAGGAATTGGTTAGTGTACGTTATTCGGTATTGGACAGAAAGGCTGTAAGTAACTTCCGCTCAATGGGTTGCCATAGTCGTACTGGCCCATTTCACCTTCAAACAGAATATTTCTAAAAAGTTGTTTCACAATTTTCTTAGCATTTGACGATTGGAGGTCTTTAATACGCAGTCCTACTAGCTCTCCAAAAGGCTTAAACTGATCCATACCTGATGTATGCCGTCCTTGGATAGCTCTCATAATAGACAGAGCTTCTTCTGTAGCTGATGTCGTTTCTTTTGTGGACCTCCACCTGTCCGAACAGACAACTTGGTCCTGGTCGACAATCTGGGTTTCGTCTGCAGCATCTTCATCTTCATTTGAATGCTCGTTCTAAAAAAAGGAAAATATTAATGATAGAATATTGCTATATCGCATCGTTATAATTTTGTTTCAGATGCCTCAAAATGAAGCAGAGTGGAAAGCTATTTCAAAAGAGTTCAATGATAAGTGAAATTTCCCAAACTGTGTGGAGGCCTTTGATGGGAAGCATATTACGTTGCAAACACCTATCCATAGTGGCACAGAATATTTCAACTACAAGGGGTTTTTCAGTATAGTTCTATTTGCAGTAGTAGATGCGCACTACAACTTTACCTACGCAAATGTTGGATATCAAGGAAGAATATCAGACGGAGTTGTGGTTAGTCACACAACATTCAAAGATTGCCTTTAGAAGAGCATAATGCATCTTCCTCCTCCTACTGCTCTTCCTGGAAGAATAGATAAGACACCGTATGTTTTTGTGGCCGATGATGCTTTCCCTTTGTCAAAAAACATTATGAAACCATTCCCAGGTGTTCAAAATAAGAATTACAAGGAAAGAGTGTTTAACTTTCGGTTAAGTAGATCGCGTAGAGTGTCAGAGAATGCGTTTGGCATAATATCCTCTATGTACCGCATAGTACGAAGACCTATGCTATTACAACCAGAACGGGATACGATGGTTGTGTTGGCAGTACTTTATCTGCATAACTACTTGAGGAAAAGTAACTTCAAATCCTCCTCCCACAACATTCGACTCTGAGTGCTCAACCACAGGTGAGATCAATCCAGGAACTTGGAGACAATCCCCATCAAGCTTTGGTCAATATTCCTCAAACTTCAAGAAGAAGCGCTGCTGAGGCACAAGTCGATAGAACTGAATTGGCAGACTTCTTTACTTCCCCGGCTGAAATAGTATCCTTCTAACACGACAAATAATAAGCCCTAAACTATGTCATGTGTGTTGTATATTAATAATTATTAGTATACTATTAATGTAAAATGACCAAATGTGTTTTACCTGTACAAACTTATGGAGCGGAGACTTTAACACTCACGCAAAAATCTGCGAATAAACTCGTCTGCTCGTCCCCACTACCGGCTCTCGCTGGCTTCCTTTGATGGAGACCGACACTAGAGCGATTTTCGTTGGCAAACCATTGGCTCAGCGGCACAACTAGTGTCTAGAGACCTGACCCACTATTCTGTGCAGACTTGCGCAGTTCATTTGTATCCACATCTGAATGTGACAATGAGGTTTATGTGTATTGTTGGTTGGATAAGAATAACTCTAAAATTAATAGTAAATAATAAGCAGATCAAAATAAAGGTTTTTTAAAATATTTTTAAAAAGTATTTTAAGAATTACATTTTGTGCATTTTTTCCAATAAAAATTTGTTATTTTATATACTGGATGTTGACTGATGGTATATATCAATTACTACGATACCAACTTTCTTATTTTAAATCAAACATTGGTTAGGTATATTATAAAATTTTTGGATTATGCACAAAATTCCCAGAACTTTGATATATTGCATGTTATAGTTTTAATTAACTTATTTTAGGATACATTGTGGTTAATGAATAGATCACTCTCTGCGTGTCTCCTTATGACTTTTAAAGGTTCTATACCTAATTTAAATAAAGAAGAGTGAGTTTATTTTCGTATCTCAACTTGTTTATAATAATGTATATAGTACTCTAAGATATGTACCTATATTCTAATAAAATAGATATTATGTCAAATAAATGAAACCTGTCTATAGTTTTACCAGGTGTGAAATGGAATGTTCATAAGTAGGTATCTTAGAGGCTATATATTTAAAAGTTAAGAAGAAAGAAGGGATTGTGCCTTTAATACATTGTATAAGAAAAAAGAGTTAAATAAAAGCATGGCAATCCAATATATTGATAAAGTTCTTTGTATTTTGTATTGGATCCAATAACTAAAACTAAATAATATACCTACCTGATGTTCCATCCAAAATAATAAAGTTGGCATCAGTATTTACATATCACACTCTGTATAACACATTTTTATTGGAAACATATGCGCAACAAGGGGAGCTTTTCGAGGAATTAAAGTGAACTGTTCATCATTTAATAAATAGATATAAACCTCATTGACACATTCAGAAATGAATACAAATGAACTGCGCAAGTCTGCACAGAATAGTGGGTCAGGCTCTAGACATTAGTCATATACTTCAGATACACCATCTGAAGAAGACCTTGGCGATGACATAGAATTAAATTTTTTAGAATATGTAGTAGTTGTAGAATGTTGTACGTGATGTTCAGTTGGAGAGTGATGACTCAGATCTGGAAGACCAGGCGCCGCCGCCTACACGTCAAGTAACTTGGATGAAAACAGCATTATATGATCCGTCTAAAATTCAAAATTTTACACAGCACAGTGGTCCAAATGTTTCCGATGATGTTGGTACACCGCTAGAAATGTTCTTGTGCTTGATCCCGATGAATTTGTTTGAGAAAATAATTTTGAAAACCAATCCTTATACTTACACAGCAATATGGGGATCGTTATATTCCAACAACATATGAAGAATTAAAATGTTTCTTTGAGGTTAATCTTATGATAAAGTTAACACGTAAATGTTCTTTCAAAGACTATTCGTCTGCAAAATTTGAAATAAGAGACCCATTCATCTCGTCTTCCAATTCTCGTGACCGATTCAGTCTACAAACAAATTTGTAAATAACTGTCAAAGTTGCACATAAATAATAATTTCATTCAACCTAAAAAAGGTGAAGCAGGATCCGATAAACTATACGACCGTTGATAAACATTTTATTTGAAACATTTCTTAAGTGTTATCTGCGGTCCCAAAAAATCAATGGTAAAATTCAAAGGACGGCAAGGATTTCGTCAATACATGCCACAAAAGCCGATCAAATAGAGATATAAAATTTGGATAGGAGCAGACTGATATGTATCACAGTTTCAGAAATTTTCACCGGAAAGGTTGACGATAAAGCTGAAACTAATCTTGGATCCCGTTTCGTGAAAAATTTTACCCATTCTCTTGTAGGGAGACATCCTAGAGTATATTTTGACAATTTTTTTAACAGCATAGAACTACAGCAAAATTTACTAAATGAAGGTATATATGCATGTGGAACTGTAAGAAAAGGGGCGAAAAATGGAGTCTAAGGAATTAAAACTCGAGAAATTCATTAACAGAGGCGATACTGACTAGCTCAAAAAACTTTGGAAACTTTGCAATGAAAAGATACAAACCTTATTCGTTTTCTTAGTAACTGTCACAAACCTAAAAATGATTTATGTACAGTGAAAAGAAAGAAAAAAGACGGGACTTCTATGGATATTACATTCACTCATTTACTCAGGGATTATAAAAAATATACGAATTTTGTCGATAAATCTGATCAACATGTCACAAGCTATAGAGTGGACAGAAAATCTAAAAAGTGGTGGCACAGATTATTTTTGCATTTTTAGATTTAGCTGTTGTCAACGCTTTTGTATTATTGACACCCCGATTCAATGAAGGTAAAATTTTGAATATGAAAAAATTTAGATTTTCTGTAGCTACTGGATTAAATGGGGCTAATCCAGAACTACTACGGAGAGGAAGAAATAGTACTGAAGCCATTCCTAATAAATATAAACCTGTAGTTCCGTATAAAAAACGATTTGATAAGACTGCACATATGCGGGTCCATGGCACAAAGGTTCGATGTGCAAATTTCAGAACGAGAGAAGAACCTTAGAGAACTAGATAGTATTGCTCGACATGTCAAATAGGTCTTTGCTTAACAGAAAAGTCGAATTGTTTTTTAAATGTCATCAAAAGTAACTGTTTTACTTCTTTTTTTATTGTTGTCGTTCCCTAGTGGTTCCATATAACCACCACCTGTTTTTTGGTTTATAATAAACAAAAATAAAAGTTTCACACAAAAATATAATTCGTTATTTTTATTTGCATTAGTTGTTCCAAATAATTAGAATAGAAATATTCTTTATTGTCACTAAAAATAAAAAAAAAAATAAGTAATAACAATAACAAATAAAATTTACTAAAATTACATAAATCGTCAATATCACAGAATAAAATATAATAAAATATACAATCCATTGCAAAATTTCACTATATTGCAAATTGCATAATGAAACCTTACCAATAAGTTTAAGCTGCTGCATGTGATACCCAAATATATATATATATATATTATATATATATATTATATATATATATATATATATATATATTATATATATATATATATATATTATATATATATATATATATATATATGTCTATAATTTATATATATATATAGTTGGTTAATATATACAGTTGGTTATATATATACAGTTGGTTAATGTCTGTGTCACGTTTTACGTTTTGAATCTTGACAAAGGCAAGGGTTTCCTGCCGAAACGTTGATTGATTGCAATGGAAAATGAAATCTAGTTCCACATGTAACATACCTTTATTGAACCTAAACCCAACAAATAATAAATTTATATTAAATATATATATATTATATATATATATATATATATATATATATATTATATATATATCTATATATATATATATATATATATATATCTATATATATATATATATATATATATATATATATATTATATATATATCTATATATATATATATATATATATATATATATATATATATATATATATATATATCTATATATATATATATATATATATATATATATATATATATTATATATATTTATATATATATATATATATATATAAGGATCACTCAGATGAGTGGTGGGTTCAATCGGTCAACTAGGTGGAGAAATAAAAGACAAAGTTGATACTACTTCATCTATTTTGAAGACGTTTCGCTTATCGAATTCTGATAGCATCATCAGTTCATCTAAAAATTTTTTACATTAGAGTACCACACATTCATGAAGAAGATGTTAAATAGTTACATTAAAAAAGATATGTAGTTGTCAATGGTATTAAAAATGTAGTACAAAAACTCAAAAAAATGGACATCGTATGGTGATATTGTATAAACAATTAAATAATTAACAACATTTAGAGACTTAGTAAAAATTAGCAAAGCAACAGAACACGTGGTCTAATAAGCATATAATATTTAATATAATATTAACTAGTGAAAAAGAACTAAGAAAATCATTGATTCACTTCCAACTAAGCAAAAAATTTTTATTTTAACTTCATCTTAACTTTTGGTAGCATTATTTAAGTTAACTACATTAAGATATAAAAAATGTGTATAAAAAAGATATAAAGTTAAGTTACCACTGTTTGCTTGGGACCTGTTGCAGTTGAAATGGCGTTAAATTAAAAGGTACCGAGTCAATGACATGAAACAGACAGCCAGCCTTGAGGTCGAAAATTATTCGACAGAACAACAAGGTGAATAGTACCAACCCACTAATTTACGGGCGGTAAATTTGAAAAAGTTAACATGAGATTAAATGATCACCCTCCCGTAAGAGGACCAAACAATGAAAGAAATTAGCGATAACGCTAATCCCCTGCATCAACTAGTCTAGAACAAACAAGTAGGCCAAATTCATTCAACTCCATATTTAAAAGAGTGATAAACGTCAACAGTGTAGTTGGTTATACATCTACAGGTGATTGACGATAAGCACCTAATTTCCAAAAAGTCCAAGGTCCCACGCTTGGAACTTTAATTTGGAAAGTATTCAAAGGTTGAATAGTATTTATTTATATTAAAGTAAACAAAACCAGAGGGTCAAATTAATCAATATGTGAAAAACGACCAAGTATGCAATGTGAGTTGCATAAGTAAGTTTAAGTTAATTAGTATTTATGTAATAATATATTTTTATTAAGTATAAATTATAGTAAGTTAAATTTATTTAATAAAGAAAATGTGTTAAATTGTACGACTTTAGAGACACATACATAACGAACTGATTGTAAAGCCTAATTCTGCAAAATTAAAGAATGATATATTTGACTCAAGTTACTTATGTCTGTTCTCTTATTTAAAGCATTAGGATGTTTAAGAATGGAACACATTTCTAAGAACTGTCTTTTACCAAGATTGCGCTCAGTGCCAAGAATTTTAACTTCATTGAAATTCACCTTATGTTTGGTGTTAATCGCGTGTTGCGCTAATGCACATGTGTGCTTAGAAAGATTAATGTCACTTCGATGGGAAGTAAGACGTCCTTTTAGTGATCTTCCAGTTTGACCAATATAACAAGCGTCACACTGAGCACAGGGTAAATAGTATATAGTATTAACTTGTTCCAAAGTGGACAAGGGTGTTTTGGTTTTAGAAAACAAATTTCTAACAGTCTTAGCATTCTTAACTGCAATTTTAACTGGTATGTTATTATGTTTATACAGTTTAATAAGCTTCTCCGTAACTTGAGGAAAATAAGGCAGAGATGAATAATGGGTGGTAGGATTCTCAAGATCAGTATTAGGCAGAACAATGCTATTGACTGAATTATTAGAGATGGTTCTAAGTTGGTCACCATTGGGTATATCATCAAAAGAGGATCCATAACTTTGAGAATATAGGTATTTATTTATGATGGAGGAAGGATATGAATTTTTAATTAGAATATTTCTCAATAACTTAAGGGATTCCCTTCGATTAATCGGATGTGTTAATTTATGTAATCTGCAACTAAGTGCTTTAATAAGGTTCAATTTATATTTCATAGGGTGACAGGAATGGTAATTAAGGAAGCTATTGGAGGCCATTGGTTTTCTATACCAACTTGTGGTCAGGGTGTTATCTCCCATTCTGATGACACGCATGTCTAAAAAGGGGATACTATTTGTGACAGTGTCCTTAAGTTCAACAGTGAACTGTAAGTGAGGATCAAATTCATTGAAGAAGGATAAGGTACCCTGAACCTTGTCAGGTGGTAGGGCTAATAATAAATCATCCACATACCGCTTAATAAAAGGGATTGGAAATTCTAAGCGACCTAAACGGTCAGAAACCAAATCATCTAGTACATAGTTAACTAGGATGGGTGAGATTGAGGAACCCATAGGTGTGCCAAATATTTGGAGGTAAAATTTGTCCTCAAAAACTAAGAAGTTAGTGTCAAAGACTAGTTGCAAAAGTTCTGCAAAAATATCCCAAGAAACAGGGCAATTAGGTTTAATAGAGTTCCAATGATTTTTCAAGGAGGTGATAACACTGGACAAAGGTAAGTTAGTGAAAAGAGAGACCACATTAAAGCTTACTAAAATGTAACCTTGTGGTAGTTTAAAATTATTTATAAATTCACTAAAATGAAAAGAATCAACAATATTATAATCATTGCTGTAATTATATGATTTAGATAAGATATCCGTTAGAAATTTAGAAATATTAATATACGGTGAGTTAATTGATGATACAATAGGTCTCATGCTCAGTGTAGGCTTATGTATTTTGGGTAAACAGTAGAATCGTGGAGCATATCCATCATAATTATGTAAATATTTAGCTAATGGTTGATCTATGATCTTGATATTTTTTAAGTGTGTTATGAATTTTTTAATTCTATTAGTGAATTTCGAACAAGGATTATTGGAAAGTGGTTGATAGTATCTATCATCATCTAACAGTGATTTGCTCAAGCTGACATATTGATCTCTATCCATTAGGACAGTAGCATTACCTTTGTCGCTCGTAAGAACGAGAAGATTAGGGTGGGTTTTTAAAAACGATACCGTCTCCCTGTAAATCTTATCTAACTCCGATAAGGGTTGCCTAGGGCGTTTGGTGAAATTCAACAAGATGTTGTTAGAAGAAGACCTAAGGGATAAAAGGTCGGAGTTGTCAGCATGTGACAAAATATTCTCAACATCTCCTAAGATTCTACTAACTGAGTATTCTCTGAAAGTAGGTTGAAGGCCAAATTTAGGACCCAAAGATAACAACTTAAGTATATCAGGAGGAACATCTATGTTAGATAAATTTTTTATCCATTTAGGATTAAAAGGAATTTTCTTAAATTCTGGAGTGTCTAAGTTATTAAGTTTATTTCTAAGATTTTTCATGGATTTATTATATATGTAATTAAATTTCTTATGCAATGAAGCCTCAAAAGTGTCCAACAAATTGTCAGGAAGGAGATTGTCCAAAAAAGAAGTAACATTATTAATTTGAGAAGTTATAGCTTGGCTTCTGCGGTATAATCTGTTGTCTGTGGAACTTGATGTAGAAGAGAGTATGTTGGAAGTGGTATCAAGGATGAATCGTGGAATTTTCTTAGTTCTCCTACACTCTAGGAGGAAAGTTCTTCTAGCTTCGGCTGTTGCTAACTTTTCTGTGAGGTTTGTCCATCTCTTGAGCTTCTTGACTGCCTGATCTCCATGAATGCGCCTGGTAGTAGCGGAGAACTCCTCTGTAACAGAAAGCATCGCAAAAAGGAGTACGACCGTCTATCCAATATAAATAAGGATCACTCAGATGAGTGGTGGGTTCAATCGGTCAACTAGGTGGAGAAATAAAAGACAAAGTTGAGGGACGAAGGATAAAAGAAATTAAATGAAGTCAAGGAAACTATTGAATTCATGGAAAACCAAGAAGAAAAAACAATGTAGTCATGAGTGGACTAGCAATCGAAACATACGATCAAAGCGTCTTAAAAGAGGGAAATGAGCAACCTCATATAACACAATTTGAAGATAGATGTTAAAAGTAAAAATGCACACAAACTGGGAGAGAAAACGATTGAATAAGCAGAACATGAAGAAAAGGCTGAAAGCGACGGAAATGGATTTGAATCCAAAAATCCATTTTCGTCGCTTT
Organism: Diabrotica balteata; assembly: GCA_918026665.1. Taxonomy (NCBI): domain Eukaryota; kingdom Metazoa; phylum Arthropoda; class Insecta; order Coleoptera; family Chrysomelidae; genus Diabrotica; species Diabrotica balteata. The sequence continues at coordinate 91,688,808 of OU898279.1, read as the reverse complement.
CAGCGTTGCCAGTGTTCTTTCTTTCAGTAGCCATACCTCACAGCTGTATAAAGTGATACTTTTTTCTATATCTCATATATCCTCTTTTTATTTTCTTTGCTAATGGATTGGTCCCATAAAATGCTATTTAATATTGTGACGGCTTTTCTCCCTGAGGTATTTCACTCTCTTATGGTTGGTCTTAATGTTTCATCTTGTGAAATAGTGATACCTAAATATTTGTAGTCACAGGAGTGCTTTATCGTGGTGTTCTCGTCTAATATGAGATCTTTTTTACTCCAATGCACAGGTATTCGATTTTCTTTTTATTTACTTCTAGACCTCATATATCATATACTCTTTAATTAATTTTCGTACCATATAGTTTCAATCGTCATAATCTTGAGCCATTATTACTTGAACATCTGCAAAGTTGAGCGTTTATACCATAGTGTTGGTGAGCGGTATCCCCATTGTCCCCCTGCATTTTTGTTTCCATCTTTTTAAAGCACTTTCGAGGTATATTTTAAATAAAGTGGGGAACAGACAACATCCTTGCTATAATCCTTTTAATGTTATAAGTCCTGTGGTTATTTGGGTTCCTGCTTTTATTTGTATTATTGGTTGGTTGTATAGCACTTTGACGGCTTTTATTAATTCTATATTAATATTCGTGCCTTCCAATAATTGCCACGGCTTCTTCAGTGGAACGCTGTCGTAAGCTTGCCGTAGGTCGACGAACAACGTATGAATCTCTTGATTCCATCATCAGTACTGTTTTGAACAAATTATGTTCAACTTGTTTAAATACTTTCCACTCTAAATCTTTGTCTCCTGATGAAGCTGACAAAAAATCAGCCAAATATAGAGGATTAAAAGAAAAAAGAGTTTTTTTTAATAATAACAGACCGCATACCCGATATTCCAACACAATAAATTGTTTTTTACGTTTCGGTCGATAATCTTACCAGTTTTGCTATATATATATATATATATAATTCTTTGGAGGGTAACTTTCGGGAAAGCGTCAAAACAAGGATCAGCTAGAGATGGTATAAGCCAGTTTGGTGTAGAACTTTATTCTAAATGTGAAATTTTCGGTGATATGTTGTGACCTTCATCAGCACCTAAATGGAAAACCTATTTTAGTACAAGTGGTAGAAATTAACATTCAAAACCTACATTGAAAATGTTCAGTTGGTCCTAGAGGTGAAGAACACTGTCACAAACATGTTAAAAATATTAAAAAATACATTTAAAATTTTGAATAAAAACATTACAACACAACAGGGTATTATTTAAAATACAAACACAACAAAAATCTAAAAATTACAACCTACAAAAACTGCAACTTCATGTTAGAGGTAGAAAAGAAGAATTATTCTTCTTTTTTGATGACATATTTCTGACTTCTGTCAATATCCGGGTGTCATATGCAACGAGGTTATAATTTTCACGTTAGAACCTCATGGATATGGAAAGAAGGAACCCCAGGAAACACAATCAGCAGGGAAATGAAGTCTTTTCTCAAGTACAGGTAGGCAATCTATGCATGTTATAATAAGTTCCCTACATTCTCCAGTTTGTTACATCTTGCTTTCCCGAAAGTTACCCTCCAAAGAATTGTATTTTCTTAGCGTCGTTATACAAACTCTATATATATATATATATATATATATATATATATATATATATATATATATATATATATTGATTCTATACTTTGGTCCTAAGATGCTGTGCATATCTTTTGTTTTTAAGAATATAGCTTAGTTTGTCAAAAGCCGCCCACGCCAATCTAACTCATCTTTTTATCTCTGCTGTTTGGTTTTCTTTGTTAAATTTTGTAGTTTAACCCAGATATATATAATCCTAAACTTATTCTATTTCATCTTGTTTCATATTCATTGTGATATCTTCATCTGTATTTGTTATGATTTTGGTCTTGCTGTAATTTATATTAAGGCTTCTACGTCCAGTTATTTCATCAATTCAAATAATATTTCATTTTTATCGGTCATCCTTTTTATCGGTCCAACATAAAGCAGCCCACATGTTAACCATAAATTATGATAATTCTTTTTCTCGATTTGCAAATTGACGATGGTATTTGAATAAAGAATCAAGGTGTATTGGACCTAGAAATTCAAATGGACGGTTAGGTTAGTTATATACCAAAAAATTACAATACTGGAACCTCTATTTCTACTCCACTATCAAAATCTGATGTTGTTCAGAAACCACTAGAAAAACCAATTTACAGCATTCAATAAATTGACTATTTATCACCGAAAACCAGTAATTTAGAATCAAATGTTAATTCTTCTATTTCTTCCCGCAAGACGATAGGGAAAACCAAAGTTGATGTGGTTCAGAAAATGACAGAGAAACACGTACACAACATTGAAGAAATGGACAATTCCGCAAAAACTGATAATTTAGAATTAAATGTTAATTCTTTTTCTATCTATAAAATTCTGGTAAAACATAATGCTACAATAGAGACAGTTCAAGTTGTTGCTAATTTAAATAAAGATTAATCAAGAACCGTGTTTACTAACAACGTTTAAAAATGTACCTACCATTTAAACAGGTATCTACTATTTTGGCCTGAAATAAAGAAAAAAAATTAAAAAAGATTTCAAAAAAGTTCACTCCAACACTAGCTACGTCTGAACAATTTATTGCGTATCAAAAAAAAGTAGACCCCGAAAAGAAGAAAAAGGAAAACGAAAAAGCTGAGAGTTTTTAAAAGAAAATTACAAATATCTACTACAATAAAAAAAATTAAAACTAGCAATTTAGTTGATAGTAATGATAAAAAAAAATTAAGAAAATTACATAATTGTAGTTTATGCAGAAGAACTCTATACTGGTCTTGTAACTGGAAAAAATAATTACGGTACTCTGGTAAAAACTATGACCCAAAGTGGTAGCTGTATAATACTCAGTTAAGTGACAATCATATTATTCATGTTGGTAACAAGATGGCATGACAGGAGGTGACAGGGACAGATTATTAGGTTAGACCACCGAACTTAGACTATGGTACTATAACAAAACAAGATAAATCAACGCACATGTTCTTGTGACGTAAGCCCGAGACAACTTTAATGACAGAAAGTTAAATGCTCATAAGTATTCAAGAGAAAAATCACAAATATTGTAAAATAAATGTCTAAATCATGGACATATAAACACAGATAGACTCAGTTATTTACATAAAATTGTGAAGTCAAAATTATTTGAGTCGCGAGTCGCTGAACATATTACTCCGTATTTTATACTCTACAGGTGCTATCAAAACAAAATAATAATTTATTGGTTAGATTAATATATTTAATTGTAATCAAAATATAAAGTGTGCACATAGTGTGCATTATCATTTAATAATAGCGTATAATAGATATCAATCAAATATTTTACGGTTGTTTACATTTCTCTGTCTTATGGATCTACGTCAAACTTCAAATGCTGTTCCATGTTTGTTTACTTCTTAGTAAAAGTTGTTTTTCGATATTTTGGCTGTATTTTGAGTGATATTTGTGAAAAGTGAAATAAAATAAACGAAATATTTACATCGCGATCTCTCATTTCATTTGTAAGTACATACAATTTACATTATTTAAGATGAGGAAATGAGGAAGCGGGTTTGTTTACATTTTAATATGCGTACCATTGGGTTTATTCATGTTCATTAATGTATTGAATAAGATATAAGTTCATGAAATTAGTAGACATTTTTAAATTGTAAGTAGACATCATCTGATTAAAAAAGATTTGTTTAGTACCTTTTTAATTTAATATTTCTCATGGATGCAAATAAATTACTGAAATGAATAAAACTCATTTATTTTTCTATGTAGGTTTCCAAATAATATTGACGATCGAACTATTTTGGTAGCAAATTTAGGAGAAAACATAAAGATTTTTTATTGTAGCATTATTTTGATACCTATTAAAAATCAACTTGAATTCAACTATATTTTATTGTATTAATTTTAAAGCAAATAAAATTATATTTTAATTTTTCTATAAAGACGTGATTTGTTAATAGTTAAACTCTCGTTTTTTTAAATTGTTTGAACGTGTTTTTATACATTATTACTACTTCTAATTTTTAAAATCTGAATAATAACCCGCGAATAAAAATTCAAGCACGCTTATGCTCATTGCGGAAGCATCACATTCTATCGAAGCTTCAAAACATTGTGTGTTAAAGGTATCTTATTGCTGTGTCCATCTATGTTTATACGTCCATGGTCTAAATGATATTCATAAAAAACGTGTGAAAACGTGTTTTGAAAATTAATAAGTAATTTGTTAAAGAAACATATGAATCTACGATTTGATTGTGTGTATTTCAAACAAAATAAATATTGCTACAAAACATAAATTATTTAGCTTTACGTGTCTCGACAGCGTAGGTCACTGACACAGGTACAATTTTATTATATTACATTACAAGAATATACCGTAACATTACAATCAATAAAGAAATACATTAAATACATTAAATATTGATACAATTATTACAATTATCCAATTTTCTTCTTCTAAATTTCCTGGTAAAGCTTGGTTTCATACAGGAAGTTAGTAAGGTTTTGGAATTGATCTGGCGAACTGAGAATATTTTGTAGGTTTCGACTCAACAGATTCTTTTTTCTTTCGTTAATAAATCGGGGACAGTCTAGGAGAATATGTTTAACACATAGAATATTATCACAGTGTGTACATGTAGGTGGATCTTGAGAAGTCATTAAATGTTTATGAGTTAGTCTTGTATGACCGATTCTGAGACGGCGGATTAAGATTTTGTTTTTTCGTGTCATGGGAGGAAACTCAAGCTTTTTAACGCTGGGATGGATGTCACGAAGCTTGGAAGGAATTTTATTCCAGTGATCTGGCCAAGAGATTTGTATGATATTTTTAAAATACGACTGTAAATCTGTATGTAGTTGTATGTTTTCAGTCTCCATATTAGATGACAAAGCTTGTTTTGCAAATAGGTCGGCTAGTTCGTTACCAGGGATTCCTACATGAGACGGAATCCAGATCATGGTTATGGATACTCCCATTGAAATTAAACTATCAGAAGAGTTTTGAATAGCTTGAACCAAAGGATGCACCGTGTACATACTTTTGAGAGAATAGATAGACGTTAAAGAGTCTGTACATATTGCTACTTTTTTATATTCTGGAGATAGTAAGTTTGTAGCTTGGAGAATAGATAATAATTCAGCAGTTTGGATGCAGCAGAAGGACGGGAGATTGCAAGATATGATTAAATCTGTGTTTGAAGTTACAGCACATCCAACAGCTATAGGACTCTTAGAAGCATCTGTGTATAAAATTTGGTCAAATCTGTTGTTAGCAATTAAATCTGTAAAGGTTTGCCTTAGAAATTGTGGATCTGTCTGGTGCTTATCATAATTAGTTAACGAGAGATTAAAATCTTCTTCTTCTTTGGGTGCCGTGTCCGTATTCAGACGTTGGCCGTCATCATGCTTACAATTTCCTGAAACCTTTCTCTGTCGGCTGCTGCGCGAAATAATTCTTCTACTGTGAAACCACACCATTGTCTAATATTACGCAGCCATGAAAGTTTCTTTCAACCAATCCATCTCTTTCCTTCCACTTTTCCTTGTATTATAAGGCGAAGTAAATGGTATTTGGGTCCTCTAATTATATGGCCGAAGTATTCTGTTTTTCTCCTCTTTATGATGTTTATGAGCAGACGTTCTGAGTTGATCATTTGAAGAACATCTTCATTGGAAGTGTGCGAAACCCACGATATCTTTAGGATTCGTCTATAGCACCACATTTCGAATGCTTCTAACTTGTTTAGCATTGTGGTTTTTAACGTCCATGTCTCACAACCATACAATAGGATCGACCACACATAACATTTCAGGACCTTCTTACGAATGTTCATTGACAGGTTTCTGTTGCATAAAACTGGTTTCCAGGTCATAAAAGCCTTACGTGATATTTCGATCCTGGATATTATCTCTTCATCAGAGTCACAATTTACATTTAACCAGCTGCCAAGGTATTTGAAATGATTTACCCTTTCTATCTCTTCTCCATTAAGAGAAAGCAGACCTTGATCTATATGGATCTTTCCAACTGCCATCCACTTTGTCTTTGAAATGTTGATTTTTAGGCCTCTCCGATAACTTGCTTCACTGACTAGATTTAGTAATGTTTGGAGATCTTGTAAACTTTCTGCAAGAATGGCTGTATCGTCAGCGTATCTAATATTGTTGATTACTTCTCCACCTAGTCTTACTCCCTCTTGTCTGTCATCCAAAGCCTCCCTAAAGATTTCTTCAGAGTACAGATTAAAAAGAGTGGGTGACAAAACACAACCCTGCCGTACTCCACGTTTGATGGGTATTTTTTCAGTGGGACTGTCTCCAATTTGGATAGAGGCTACTTGATTGTAATATAAGTATTTCAGCAGTCTTATATCATAGTGGTCAAGTCCTGCTGCCCGTAGGCAGTCGAAAAGTGTATTGTGTTGGACTCTGTCGAACGCCTTCTCGAAGTCGATGAAACAAACATAAACATTCTTTCGGAATTCACAACTTTTTTGTAATAGAACGCGCATACAGAATAGTGCCTCTCTAGTTCCTAGACCGTTTCTAAATCCAAATTGCTTATCACCCATCTTACTTTCGCATAGAAGGAATACTCGGTTTTGTATAATTCGTAAGAGTATCTTCAGTGTGTGACTCATCAAACTGATTATTCTAAAATCGCTGCATTTGGTGGGCCTGCTTTTCTTTGGTAATGTTATAAACAGTGACTCTAACCAATCATCTAGTATTTTTCCTTCGTTGTAAATTTTGTTGAAGAAAGTGGTTAAGCAGGCAATGCTTTCCTCATCCAAAAGTTTAAGTAGTTCGGCAGGGATTTGATCTGGTCCAGGTGCTTTATTGTTTTTGGCTTGCTGTATTGCCTTTTCGACTTCAGAATTCAGTATATTGGGATCTCTGTCCAACTGGTTGTCATAGGCAGTATTTGGAGCATTTTCCCTAGAAGCATCGTCAAAAAGGTCAGTGATGTATCTCTCCCATTCTTTGCACTGTTGTTCGTGATCACAAATTTTTCCGTCCGCGCTTTTAAGTATGTGAGCATTTTTCTGTTTTCTAATTCCGGCAGTATATTTAAGTTTCTTATGCAGGTTGAAGCTGTCATGCTTTTTTTGGAGGTCTTCTATTTCTTTACATAAATTCTCAAGCCAGGATTCTTTGGCTTGCTTAATTTTTCTTTTTATGCGTTTATTAATTTCACGATATTCGATAATATTTCTATTTTTGTGTTGCCGTCGAACTTCCATCAGATCTAGAATTTCTTGTGTCATCCACTCATTTTTTGCCAACATGGTAGGTGTTTTCAAAGACTCTTGTACGTTCTCTAAAATCGAGTTTTGAATGGCGTACCAGCATTCGTTAATGGTTCTGTTTTCGTTTGGTATATTTGATATTCTGTGTATTTTACTATTTATTTGCTGTGTTATGTGTTCGCGCGTTTGAGGGTTTTTCAGGGGGTCGAGATATATCTTACAAGGCTTAGTTGGCTTTGTTAATTTCTTCAATTTAATTTGTATTTTGGAGCAGAGTAAATTGTGATTTGAGTTTATGTCAGCGCCGGGGTAAGTTTTTACATCTATAATATTGTTTCGAAATCGGTGGTTTATTAGGATGTAGTCTATTTGATTCCGTACTATTCTGCCTTGATGTCCATCTTGAGGGGATTTCCACGTGTAAAGACGCCTTTCTGGAAGTTGAAACCAGGTATTTGTAATGGCGAAGTCATTTTCTTGGCAGAATTCTATTAGCCGTTCACCTCTTTGATTTCTGTCTCCCAAGCCAAACTTTCCGGTGATCCCCTGCGTCATCTTCTGTCCAACTTTAGCGTTGAAGTCACCCATAATTATTATTGCTTCGTGTTTCTTTGTTATTTTTAGCACTTCTTCTATTTGATGGTAGAATTCTTCAATATTCTGCTCATCTGCGTCAGCAGTGGGAGCATAAACTTGGATGATATTTATATTTACAGGTTTAGCATTCAGCTGTATTAAAATTACTCTGTCTGATATTGGGATGAAGTTAGTGATATACTTATTAATATGCTGTTTGATAATTATTGCTACTCCATTTCGATGCATATGGTCTTGATTTCCAGAAAAATAAACGGCGTAACCATTTGCACTGAAATTCCCTTTGTTTGGCCATCTTGTTTCACTCGCCCCCATGATAGTAATGTTTAATCTGTCCATTTCAGAGAGTAGATTTCTCAACTTACCGGCTTCATATAAGGTTGTTACATTCCATGTAGCCACTTTGTATGGATTCTTCATTTTCATCGTATGTCTAGTGATGTTTTCCTCACAGGGATTTCGCTGGCTAGCGACCTGGGAAGCCCTGTGGTTTGATTGTGTATTCCTTCCCCTGCCGGATCTTGAGTTCCGCAGCCCATGATCAGTAGTATTCGTTTCACTCATTGATTCCATGATAACTTTACTAGGGATCATAATGGGGTGGTTTCCCGTTGCCTTCCCCATCGCAGTATCACAGCCGCTTAACTCATAATGTGAGTGACGCCTGTGAGTATCTGGAATAAACCTACAGGATTTTTACTTCCCACAGCCTTAATCCAGTAATGACATTACTGCTGCCTAATGTCATATCCTCAGTTGATCCGCGGGTACTTATTTGGCAATGCCTTATTCGTACCTGTCCTGCATATCTGCAGGAACTTTCCCTATCAGCCATATGGGACGTGCCGTGTCGAGGTTGAGGACATCCCCGCCCAGTCTGTCTTCCGTGAAGTACAGAAGAGCCCCTACTCAGTTCAGAGCTCCTCCTCCACGAAAGCTAGACCGGCCACAGGATTAAAATCTGCTATGAGTTTATTCCAGGGAGGTTTAGGTGATATTAATATTGGAGTTGTGGCTGAAAGGTCGATATTATTTAGGTGTGGTGAGAGATACTGTGGCATAGATTTAAGTTTAATAGGAGAAGGAGAGTTTAAAAGTTCATTACTTAATAATTTATAAGCTGGGTTTTCGGTGTTAGCTGAGATTCGAGAAGCATATTTTAAAAGGAGTTGCCGGCGACGTAGCCAGGGGGGAAGTTCATTAGCTTCTCTGTATAAACTCTCTGCGGGGCTCGACCTGAAGGCTCCAAGGCATATTCGGAGTGCAGTGTTGTGTACAGAATTTAGCAGTTTTAGATCTGATGGGCTAGCTGACATATAAATGAAACTGCAGTAGTCTATTTTAGAACGAATAAGACATCTACAAATCTGAAGCAAGGAGTCTTCGTCTGCACCCCAATGATGATTAGATAGAGTTTTTAATAAGTTAAGATTTGTCATGCACTTAGTTTTAAGATCTTTTAAATTGCTTTTCCAAGTAAGTTTGCTGTCGAATGTGAGTCCTAAAATCCGCATACTCTTTACTGCAGGTAGACAAGTACCATTTATGGTAATTTTAGGATCTATAGTACTGGCTGTCCTGCGAGAAAACTTAATTATTTTTGTCTTTTCAACAGAAAAGTTAAATCCACTTACTGAAGTCCATTCAAGCAATTGGTCAGTAGCATTCTGAAGTAGTTTGCAAGTAGCAACAGTGTCTTTTCCTCTGCAAAAAATTATTAAATCATCTGCGTAGAGTGCAAACTTGACTGGAAGTTCAATTTTTTTACATATATCGTTTAAAACAAGAATAAAGAGTGTAGGACTCAATACCGACCCTTGGGGAACGCCATCAATTTGTTTAAAAGTCCTAGAAAATTTGCCATTTTCTCTTACGTTAAAAGTTCTATTTGTTAACAATTGATTAATAAATGACGACATATTTCCAGATATACTGTACTCCTCGAGTTTAGCTATAATAAGAGGCCTATACAGAGTATCGAATGCTTTTTCGATATCAAACGAAACAGCTATTAGGTCTTGTTTGCACTGAAAGGCGTCAATAATTGATGTTTGGAGGATTGCTAGATTGTCTGCTGTACTTCGATTTGATCTAAAACCTGATTGTGCCAAATTTATTATTTTATGTTTTTCGAGGAACCACAGGAGTCTTTTATTGATCATTTTTTCCATAAGTTTGCACATTGTACATGTAAGAGAAATTGGTCTGTAGGAATTTGGATCAGTTGAAGGTTTGCCTTGTTTTTTGACAGGAATTATTGTGGATTTTTGCCACAAAGTTGGAAATGATTTTTTGGTCCATATTAAATTGTAAATTTCAAGCAATTTAGCTAAACTAGGCCTTGAAAGATTTTTAATAAAGATAAAGGGGATGTTATCTGGACCTGCAGCTGAATTTGTGCAACAGTACAATGTGTCTGATAATTCTTGTATTGTGAATGGCATATTTAAGGAAATTTGATCTGATTTTCTGCTATCAGATAAACTGGAGTTTAGATTAGTAGACATGGGAAGCTGCCAATTTGAAGTAAGTTTATTTGTTGCTTTTTCATGAAAGGTTTCTCCCAAGATGTTAACAATTTGTTGACTACAAGTGACTGTGCTGTTTTGAGTAAGTATGGCAGAAATTTTTGAATAAGTTTTCTTTCCTGTCATGTGTTTAATTTTTTTTCCAAATTTTGCTAGAAGGAGTGTCAGTATTTATGGATGAGACGTGTTTTTTCCAGAAGTCTTTTTTACTTTGTTTAATTACATACTTAGATTTGGCTCTCAGTTTTTTTAAGGAAATTAAATTTTCTTTAGTACTGTCTCTGCGGTATTTGTTTAATGCTGCCTTACTTTGTTGGATAGCCAGAGAGCATCTTTCGTTCCACCAAGGTGTTTTTTTACGAGACGAAGAAATTACTATTTGTCCAATATTTGCTTCAGCAGCGGAGATTATACAGTTATTGAAAGCGCCAATATTTTCATTTGCATCTTCTGATAACTGTAGCTGATTTAGTTTGTTATCAGTATGTAATCGAAAGCCATCCCAGTTAGCGTTAGAAATGTTCCATTTTTTAAAGGAGTCGAAATGTTTAACAGGTTTTTCAGATATTAGAATAGGAAAATGATTACTGTCATAAAGATAGTCAACTGTTTTCCATGTGAGGTTAGGATATATTCTTGGGTGGCACAAGCTTAAGTCTATTGAGGAGAATGTACCAGTAGCAATATTAAAATGAGTCTTGGAATGGTTATTCATCATACAAGTATCGGTAATGTTCAATACATTTTCAACAGTTTTTCCTCGGCCGAAGGTTTTTTCAGAACCCCACAATGTATTGTGGGCATTGAAATCTCCAACAAGAAGGAAAGGTGAAGGAAGTTGGTATATGAGGTCCACTAAATCGGCATCGGATAAACTATAATTTGGAGGAATGTAAATACTACAAACTGTAATTTTATTAGGACACCAAATGTTAACGGTGATAGCTTCTAAGTTTGTGCAAATGGAAAGATGTGTGGAGTAGAGATTATTGGATACGAATATGGATGTTCCACCGCTAGCTCTAAGATAGTCAGTTCTCAGGAAATGATATCCTACAAAACCATTTAGAAGTCGTTTGTGGTCAGATTTGAAATTCGTTTCTTGTAAACATACTATGTCTGGTGTTCAAGTCTAGGGTAAAACCCATCACAATTCCACTGGATTAGATTGAAGTTAAATGAAATCGTAGGCTTCCACGGCCAGAGTCAGAATTATAGTTTATTCGTCTTCCGGGTTTGGACCGTGTCATTTGTGAGTGACCCAAAAGTGGGTTCATCTCGACGTTTCGCTACAATTGTATGTAGCTTCTTCAGGAGAACAAAAAAGAAAAAAGAAAGAAAGAAGAAAACAAAAGAACAGGAAGATGGGTAGTTAACAACGGTAACTCAGTTACTCAACGCAACCAGAGGCGAATACTAACTACCAAGATGGGCATTTGGTCACAGTAACTCAACTACTCAACGCAGCCAGAGGTGAAAACCAAATGTCAGGACAGGACAGGGATTCACGTCCAACAGCTCAGAACACTAACGCGTCGAGAGGCGAGGAGTGAATCCTCGGGAGTCGGGGAGGGAGAGCGGGGAGGATTCACTCCCCGCCTCTCGACGCGTTAGTGTTCTGAGCTGTTGGACGTGAATCCCTGTCCTGGCATTTGGTTTTCACCTCTGGCTGCGTTGAGTAGTTGAGTTACTGTGACCAAATGCTCATCTTGGTAGTTAGTATTCGCCTCTGGTTGCGTTGAGTAACTGAGTTACCGTTGCTAACTACCCATCTTCCTGTTCTTTTGTTTTCTTCTTTCTTTCTTTTTTCTTTTTTGTTCTCCTGAAGAAGCTACATACAATTGTAGCGAAACGTCGAGATGAACCCACTTTTGGGTCACTCACAAATGACACGGTCCAAACCCGGAAGACGAATAAACTATAGATTGAAGTTATTAAAATGAGGATTTTTGGGAATGTTGGGAAGTATCTGAGAGACATTCCTCATCTGGAGGTTCCAGTGATGACAGGGAATTTATGCTCACTGTGTCTGCTGTGTCAGACTGAAAAACTTGTTTAAGTTTTTTTGATATTCTTGTAAATCTGTACTTTAGTGACCTATCTGTTAGAAAAGGATAAATATTATACATGTCAGAGAGTAATGATTTGATGTCATGTGTAAATTGTTAGGCTTCAGATAATATATTGCTACTACCATAACTATTTTCAAGAAAACTTATAAAATTGTCTACAGAAGTGGAAAAAGAGTGTGATGACTTACTAAAACAGTCTTTTATTGCTTCTTTTGAGGCATCCGTGATTTTGGAACTATCAGACGAATCTTTTTTTAACTTCTTCCTAGCATGTTTCATTGGTTTTCTGTTTGTATCTTGATAAGGTGGAGGCATTGCAGGTGAAACTTCTTCTTGTGTTTCTGACACGTTGATTACGTTAGAATCGACTGAATTCGAAAAGGCTCTCTTCATTCCAGGGACAGGTGAGGATGGTATTTCTTCAGTTGTTGATGGATTCTCTGTAGTAACTGAAGGGACAGTTATATTTGTGCAATTATTAGCTACATGTCCAGATTGTTTGCATAAAAAACAGAGCATTTTATCGGTAGACAAAAATATGTGATGTGCATTACCTTCAAATGGAATGACCAATGAAGTTTGGATCTCGTAGTTATCGTTCGGTGGGACTATGTAAACCTGTCTACGGAAGGAAAGAATATGGTTATATTCGTCGTCTGGAATTCCTGCCCTTAGGAATAAGATGGGTGAAGCAATCTGTAGGCCATAATCTTTGAGTGCTGACTCGATAAGCTCATGTGGAATAGATGGACATATATTTGATAAAACTAGACGTTTAGCTGGTGTAACTAGTCTTCTAATACTATGGTCTACGTCTCCTACGCGAACAACAGGATTATTTGTAAGTATAAGGTCCACACATTCTATATTGTTTAGGTAAATGCACAAACGGTTGTTCGAGATTCTGGAAGCGAAGCTAATGTTTTTCGGCCCAATAATATTTCCAATTGATTTGACGTAATCAAATAATTTAAGATTGTTATCTGTTATATGGAACACTATAGCCTGCTCTTTTTGGATACGTAGTTTTGGGTATTGCTTTGGCAGCAGCAACATATGAAACTGGAGGGCTGTTACTTTCAGTTGTATTTCTGTTATTTGCAGTTGGAGAGTTCATCTCGCCCCTGTAGTCAGAAGCGATAATGGCTTGATCACTAATATTTATTGGTAGTGTTTGCTATAGGCAAGTTTAAATACGGCATGCCGTAAAACTGGTTGCCTATACGAACCAGGAAATTAGCGACTATTCTGATATGCTAGTATCACAGAACAATGTTTATTAAAAATTGACAGAACTAGTGTATTTGTTGGTTATGTCTTCAAGATGTTTATGTATAACTCACTTTGAGACAGTTATAACATCAATTCACGAGTCACTGTGTTCCATCAACTATATGGTTCAAATTTTAGGTATAACAGCTTTGTTTATATCCAAAAAATTTGACAAAAATTCGGCACTTCACACACAGAACTTAACTCGTTCAGTTCCCGTTGACAGTCCCATAAATTAAATTTAAAGGCCGATAAAATGTAAAGATTTTGACCATAAAGGAAAAGCGGGTCAAACTTGAGACTTTATGAATATTATTTAGACATTTATTTTATAATCTTTGTGATTTTCTTTTGCGGTATTGTAATTATCTTTCAATATTTTGATTTAGAATTTGTATTTTAAAATACATTTTACATCTAAAAAAAGTAATGTTACATCTTCGCTAACATTTACATATTTTGCAGCTTCTATTAAGTTTTTTTTAATAATTTTTTTTTATTTTTAATGTGTCGCCATTATAACTACGAAAAATATGTTCCAGTTCACTACATACATCCAAAGTAACTTTTTTTAAAGACCTATCAAAAATAAAGTATTACTTCAAGTTCCATTAAAATGGGCATTAGTATATATTATTATCTATAAAAACATTTATTATTATCCATAGAAACATTTGCTCTGCTGTTATAATATTGATATATTAATTCTCTGCTGTTAATTATATTAATTCTCTTTATTTATATAACTAGAATTGCATCAAATGAAAAATTTAAATTTAGTTTTAAAGTTTAACTTGCTGTCATTAATTTTGTCAATTTGGCATTTTGACAACTTTTCTCAGGCTTACGTCACAAAAACATGCGCGTTGACTTATCTTGTTTTGTTATAGTATCATGAGTAGGTATGACCCGCTTTTTCTTTATGGTAAAATTCTTACATTTTACCGGCCTTTTATATTTAATTTTTTTTTGTAGCAATATTTATTTTGTTTTTAATACACACAATCAAATCTTAGATACATAGATTTCTTTAATTAATTTTACAAATTACTTATTTATTTTTAAACCACGTTTTCACAGAAAGTAAACTAGTTATGACTTCTTAGTGCAAGATATGGCATCGAGGTATACTTACCATTCACGTTTAAGTTTCGAAGTTGTTCATTACAGTAATGGAACAACGTTTCCATATGATGCATTGTTAAAATATGATACACACAAGTCCCCTAGCTTTGTCTCGCTATGACGTCATGCGCATAGTTGATCAAAATTAGAACGGCAAGTGAGCATATCTTGTTTTGTTATAGTATCATGGGTAAGACAATGTTGTAAAGTTAGGTTACCGGCATGTTAATATACTTGTTGCTTATACAATTATACAAGATAGTATTTGTTTTATTTATTACACCTTCCATCTGTTACGTTGTCTCTGTGGGCTTTTAATAAGATTGACGACCAGTTTCTTTTTAATATCTTTTATTAAAGACCAACTAAACTTAATACATGATTATATCTAACGAGCCATCTTCTTCCACTGTTGTCTGCTGTCAATGTCCTTCACCTGTCACCCATGTTAAGGTAGGTTTACAAATATTAAGGTAGGTTCACATAACATAACATGCCCCTTTTTTTTTTAACAAAAAAAACTAAACTATCCTAACAACCTAAATCTACCCGCAACACTACACTGCCGCATTACTCTTCTGAAAATGAAAACCTTTTTGGTCTATTTACAATTCGACCACTCCTGGTACAAAATTGATTACTTACATTTAGTCTATGTGACCTATTTAAGTTAACATTTAAATTGTCATAACTTTGATTTGAAATTGATGTATCGTTGTTCATATTTGGAGCCTCATACAAATTGGAACTA
Source organism: Diabrotica balteata (assembly GCA_918026665.1). NCBI lineage: Eukaryota > Metazoa > Arthropoda > Insecta > Coleoptera > Chrysomelidae > Diabrotica > Diabrotica balteata. The sequence continues at coordinate 91,673,133 of OU898279.1, read as the reverse complement.
GTTGCTGTACTATTTTCATGCTTAACTATCACCTCACTATTTTGTCTACTAATTGTACTGGCAGGCTTTAATATGTGTTGTCTGTTCCTACGATAATGTACACCTTCAGGTGTTCTGACGACATATGATCTTGGAAAAGGACCTATTTCTATCACAGTAGCTGGTAACCACGGTGATGATGGAACCTTTTTATAAAATACATTTTCTCCAACAAAGAGATTCGGTAAGTTTCTAGCTGACCTATCATGATATTCTTTTACTTTCCTTTCTTTTTCCTTAACAAATTTGCTATATTCGTTCCTATCAATTGTTTTTGGTATGAGTATTTTTTCACTAACAGGTAATTTCATTCTTAAATTACGTGACATTAATAACTGAGCTGGAGAATAACCACATTCTAACGTTGTATTTCTGTATTGCAACATTCCCTGATATGGATCAGAGCCTGACTCTATACACTTATTAAAAATATTTTTTACAGTTTGAACTGTCCTCTCTACCAAACCATTACTTTTTGGATAATAAGGACTAGAACTTTGATAAGTAATGTCCCAATCTACTAAAAATGACTGAAACTCTTTTGATGAGAATGGGGGACCATTATCAGACATTAAGATCAATGGTATTCCATGTCTCGCAAATATAGACTTCATTGTACTAATTACCTCTTTTGCTGAAGTATTATTTAAAGGCGCTATTTCAAAGTATTTAGAATAATAATCTACTAATAATATATATGTGACTTTACTATAATAAAAAAGATCAACACCAATTTTCTGCCAAGGCAAAGTTGGTATTTCATGTGGTAATAGTTGTTCTGGACTATTTGATCTATGATATTTAAGACATGCTGGACACTGTTCAACTTTATTCTTTATATCTACTGACATGCCTGGCCAAAAAACTACTGTACGTGCTTGTCGAATACATTTTTCATATCCTAAATGACCTTCATGAATTATTTCTAATATAACTTGACGCAATGACTCAGGAATTATTATTTGATTTCCTCTAAAGACTAATCCATCCACAACATGTATTTCATGATTGAAATTGTAATACGGTTTAACCTCCGTTTCCAATTTATTTTTCGAACTTGGCCAACCTTCATTATAATATCTTATTATTGACTGTAAAACTCTATCAGTTTTGGTTGCTGCCTGTATTTCCATTAATTTCTTTGAAGACACAGCTAAATTGTTAACTAATAAACTTCCATGTATACGTAACTCTTCATCTCCACTATCAGTATTATCTGGACCTTCTACTGGTGCCCTACTTAATGTATCTGCGATGAAAAGAAATTTTCCTGGAGTATAGCTAACTTCTAAATCATAAAGCTGTAAGTTTAGCATCATCCTTTGCAAACGTGCTGGAACCTCAGATAATGGTTTTTTAAAAAGACTGACTAATGGTTTATGATCTGTTTCAACTTGAACTTTTCTACCATAAATGTATTGTTTAAATCTAATACATCCGAACTGTATTGCATATAACTCTTTTTCTATTTGTGCATAATTTGACTGAGCCTGTGACAAAGATTTAGATGCATATGCTATAGGTTTTTTGTTTTGTAAAATCACTGCACCAACTGCAAATTGTGAACTATCAACTGATAATGTTAAAGGTACATTGTTATCAAAATATGCTAGTACTGGCGTTTGACTAATCATTTCTTTAAGCGACTCAAATTCTCTTTCATGCTCTTCTGTCCAATGAAAACTAATATTTTTTTTCAATAACAACCTTCAATTTTTTGTACGCTCTGCTAAATTATCTATGTACTCACCTAAATAATTAATCATTCCCAAAAATCTTCTAATATCAGCTACACTGTTAGGAATAGACATTTGACAAATTGCACTTACTTTACTAGAATCTGGACATATGCCTTCTGCACTAAAAATATGACCCAAATATTTTATATCTGATAATAGAAATTTGCATTTGTCCATATTGAATTTTAAATTGAATTGTTTTGCCCTTTCTAGTACTAGTTCTAGTATTTTATTGTGACCTTCCAAAGTTTCACTATAAATTAAAATATCATCTATATATAAACAAACTCCTTCTATGTCTCCTACTATTTCATTCATTACTTTATGAAAAATCTCAGGAGCGCAGCTTATACCGTAAGGTAATCTTGTAAATCTAAACCTTCCAAAGGGTGTATTAAATGTGCATAGCTTAGAACTCTCTAAATCTAATGGTATCATCCAAAACCCTGACTGTGCATCTAGTGTTGAAAAATATTTTGCTTTTGCTAATTTTGACCTAATCTCATTAAATGTTGGTATAGGATAATGACATCTTTTTATAGCTTTGTTTAAATTACGGGGATCCAGACAAACTCTCAAACTTTTATTACTTTTTTCGACTAAGACTATTGAATTTACCCATTCACTTGCTTCATTGACTTTTTCTATTACTCCCGTAGACAACATTCTATTTAATTCTTCTTTTAATTTATCATGTAAAGAAAAAGGTATTCTTCTTGGTGGTTCTATTATAGGTTTAATATTTTTATCAATTTCTAAGTGACATACATTAGGTAGACAACCTAGACCAGCAAAAACTTGTTTATTTTTCTCTATTATAGACTCATGACTTACTAGACCAACTCTTTTAATTAATTTTAATTTATGACAAGTATCTAGACCCAAAATTGTTTGACACTCCAAATTCACAATAATGAACTCAATACTTTCTAACCTATTCTCAATTTCACATAACAAATTTACTTTTCCTACTATAGGTATGACATCATTTGAAAAAGACTTTAAATTTATACATGTAGGTACCAGTTCTAACTTTTGTACATTAACCTCATTAAAAATTTTTATTGACATCACATTAGCTTGTGCACCTGTATCTAAATAACATACTACATTTATTTTATTGATTCTGACTACAATTGACCAATTCTGATTAATACTATTCTGACTAATAGTTTTAATAACAAAACATGAATCATTTTCATTATTAGATGATTGTACTGTACTTTCTCTTAAATTTATATTATTTATTCTTTTAGTTTGACAACATTTTGCATAATGACCTTGTTTTTTACAATAATGACAAATAGCTACTAATGCTGGACATTTATTTCTATGATTTTCACCACATCTTTGACAAACTTTTCTTACCGCTTGATTATTTTCACTATTCTTACTCTGATTTGCATATCCATTATATCTTGATTTAAAATTCTGACTTGTTACCTGACTTTGACTGTTTGTGTTTGTACCATCTATGTTGTACCTTTGACTATCATTTCTCCAACTTGGACCTGGGACTTCATTTCTATACCTTGAATGATTTGAAAAATTCGGACCTGGACCATCTTTATTCTTCTCTACTTTGTATACCACTGCTTCTGAATTTTTATTTAACTGTTGTGCTTGCATTTGAGTTGTAATTATATTTTGAGCAATTTGTAATACCTTTTCTGTCTTCAGATCTACTTCTTGCAATAGTTTTTGCTTAATTGAATGGTATTTAGGATTTAAACCAATAATGAACATGTCACACACCAAACTTTCTTTTAAAATTCCTAATTCACATGTTAAACTCAAATTCTTTAGACTAGTCATGAAATCTTCAATGGTTTCACCATCTTTCTGTACTCTAGTAAGAAAACAATGTCTTTCTACTGTTAAATTTTTCTTCGGGTTACAGTATTTTTCAAATTTCCCTACAACTTCTCGAAATGTTACAGTATCCATGTTAAACTCAAATGACTTGTATATATTTCTTGCATCTGTACCAATATAGTGCAATAATAAAGCTACTTTTCTCGCATCGTTTTCTTCCTCTAAACCTGTGGCTCTCAAAAATATTTTGAAATTTATGCTCCATTCTCCCCAGTTATGTGTCAAATTTCCTTGCATCGACAACGGTTGGATTTCATTCCCTATTACGTTACTTTTTATTTTTACAACGACAGGTTGATTCTGCTCTATAGAATCTTGTTCCGACATGGTTGAACTTTACCTTTTAACCGTTTTTAATTAATTTCTTTTAAAACCAACCAGATCACCACGTGCTGTTAGACCATGTTTCGACTTTTGTATGACTATTATAATACTCGTTACTATAATCTGACCTGAATTTTTACTTCTGACACCATGTTACGTTGTCTCTGTGGGCTTTTAATAAGATTGACGACCAGTTTCTTTTTAATATCTTTTATTAAAGACCAACTAAACTTAATACATGATTATATCTAACGAGCCATCTTCTTCCACTGTTGTCTGCTGTCAATGTCCTTCACCTGTCACCCATGTTAAGGTAGGTTTACAAATATTAAGGTAGGTTCACATAACATAACACCATCAGGCTTAGACATGGTGTCAGGTGTGATAATCTTTGCGTGGTGAAACCATTTCTTGTTTGGATAGGTACTCAACTGTACTTACTCATTTTTGGGTATCATCATTAAATCCACGTTTAAGCCACTTGAATCTGTAGTACTAGATGGAAATATATCTAAAAACTGGCGCACATTTAGCCTAAAGTTTGATCTTTTTATGATAGCTACGGACCTAACCTTCAAACAAGAAAGTAAAAAGCTGGCAGTTTTCTTAAGTCTGGTGGGTGATGAGACATTAGAGCTGTATAACACCTTCACATTTGACGAAAATGAAGACAGAACAGTAACTTGCGTAAAAAGAAATTTGAAGAGTATTGTTCACCAAAGAAAAATATCATTTTTGAAAGATGTAAGCTTAATAGTATTAGCCAGCAAGTAGGGCAACCATTTGACTCGTTTATTACAGAAGTACGGAAAACCATTAAAACAACAAAGTATAGCCAACAAGCCCAAATGATCGGAGATCGAATAATAATGAGCATACACAACCAAGCAATACAAAAAAAAACTGCTCAGAGAATCAGAGTTAACGTTAATGAAAGCAGTTGACATATGTCGAGCGATATAAATAAGTAAAGACCAGTCTAAAGTGTTACAGAATAAGTAATTAATAAATGCAGTTCAACGAAGAGAACCAAGATGTGATCGTGTGTGTACCAGATCTGGATATAATCATTTGAGAGACAATCAATTCCTGCTTGGGGTAAAACATGTGTCAAGTGTCAAGGCCATAACCATTTTGCAACAGTTTGTAGAGAAGACCATAAACCTAGTGGGAGCAATGTGAGAAGGAAATCAGAAATTCCAAGAAAGGTGATGAAAGAGCAGAAGAAGAAAGTGCATCAAGTAACAGAAGCTAGTGTAAGTGATGTGCACAGTTCAGGAAGTGAGAGTGAAGGTAATGAGTATCAGTATTTTATCAGGTCAGTAAACTCTAAATGTAAACAAGAGGCTGGACAAGATATGTGGTCAGCTGATATTTATGTCAACAATAAGCCTGTGTCATTTAAATTAGATACTGGAGCTGAGGTAAGCACATTGCCTTTAAGTATTCTCAAAGAAATAGCCCCAACAGCACATATCCGTAAATCTAATACATCATTGGTATCATACATAACCACTGGAAGTGGCCCAAGAAGGATGACATTACATCTTATACAGACGACAACATAGTTGCTACAATAATTAATCCACCTCTTATGATTAATAATCGTGGAGTTTATTCAGTTCCTGAGATTGAAATAATGCGTAAAACAAAACAATAGTTTTTTAAATGTATATTTTATTTTTATATGTTTAAAAGTGTGTTTTCTCTCTTGTACATTAGTATGCAGCAATTGAAATTTTTGAATAATTTTAGTACTTCTGCAATCAACTCTTACCCAATTTATTTGGCATAAACAGAGTTTTTTGACACTCAAAAGATTTCTTTCAAGTTAATGGTCGGTGATCGGCACTCGTAAAATACGGTCGGTAAAGGGGACACGTCTTTCATTTTTGAAATAATTCCTATTTTTTTTTCACAATGTTTGAACTAACTGAAAGAAAATTATAGGTCTAATATATAAATAAAACATATGTTTCAATTTTTTATACAATGCATTATGAGCTCCGTTTGACACAAACCTTATTTTACAATTTCTTTAACATACAAGTTTTAAGAGGCCGGTTAAATAAACATTTACCATTACATATTTTATTTTATTTATACTAGGCAAAATATGATAAGTAATAACAGTAAAATAAAAAAAATTAGCTAAGTAATTGTGTTGTTTCAGGTAAAATTAAAAAAAAAATAATACTGTAAAAGTTTTATTGTAGTAAGTAGCATTAGTATGTGCGATATAATAAAAAAATGGATTAAACTTCCATATTTTGAATAAATGTTTTTATTTTAGTAAAATGCTTTCTGGATTCTGGATGGGCATGAAGCATAAAGTCAGTTACAAATTGCTGTAGTCGATCCCTAAAATATATAAAATATTATCGGGTATTTAAATTTGTTTAATAAATGTTGTTCTTACGTGATGTCGTCTCCACATGTCTTCCTCCCTTTGTACAATATAGTTTCAAAGCAACATCCCATAGCCCAAACATCAGTTTTGTATGTGAATGTTTCCATTTTACGCCCTGTACCCCATTCCGGAGCATTAAAAATCGAAACCGGCACCTTCCAAATATAATAAAAATAACAGATTAAATATATATATACAGTACCTGGAAAAATTATAGGTCAAGCAAGGAAAAATTTACTATATGAAGTTATTTCTGTCATGATTATGAATATCTTTGAAAAAAATTACTGTTTTGTTCTTTTTTGTGAATATTAACTCTTAGGTAATTAAACTTTACTAAAAAAGTTAACAAAAAACTTTTATTTATTAAAAAAGTATAATTTTTACAAAGTAGGTATAAATGTAATATTTTGTATGTCCGCCTTTGGCTGCTAAAAGAGCTTAAACACGTCGAGGCATGCTCTCGATACAGCTTGAATAGTTCCTGGAGGTGAGGATTATGATTCCACTCATATATGAGCATTTTAAGTAACTCCCTTTTTTTAGTAATGTTTTTTTTTTCGCAATCTCCCGTTTCAGTAGTTCCCACCCATTCTCAATAGCGTTCATATCAGGCGAGTGGCTTGGCCAGTCAAGAACTTTGATTTTTTTTTGTTTTAAATAAGTTGAAATACTCTTAGTCTTGTGGCAAGGAGTACCATCTTGTCGTTTCGGTGATCCAGGTCTTCCAGGTCATTCATTAAAATGACCCGTTCATAAAGATCCGATCATATGAACGACTAATTAAATTTGTTGTGTAAAGGTCAAGTGTGGAGAGTTTAATATTGATATGTTTATGAATCATTCTGAAAGTGTATAAATGAATGATAATGCAGGACCCGTTCATGGAGATTCCTTCATTAGAACGACTTTAATTATATTGTTGTTTACTTGTAGAATTCGATATTATTACTATAAATTTAAGGATGAAATATAGTTTAAGGCTGACGTTAAGATTTGTGTTTCTCAAATCACCTTCAGAAATCATTAAAAAATATAAAAAAAAAGTAAAATTATAAATTCAATATTGTTATGTTCATGAATGAATGAAATGCAACAATTATTATGGATTAAATTTCGTACAAATTTATAAAGAGAACAGACTACGGAACTATTGAATCGACAATTCGAATGTATATTATTATAATTTTACAGTTTTGCAGCGTAAGGGTTTCGCCGTTCTGGGAACCTCAAATCAGCGTTTGAACGATCCTTTGCTGTTCGCGGTTCATGCATTAATTTGACCGAGCAACAATAGCAACATGTCGCGATCACACAGTTCTTTCGTAAACACTAGACAGCGTCATTCATAGGCATGATTCATAGGGTCATTCGAACGGTAGGGTCACAGAACGTGATTGGTCATTCACGGATCCTCGAAAAGATCAGATTTGTGTGAACGGTTCATTCAAGACCTTCTCATCACTACCATCGTGCATAAATACGAGTTCGAATATTTAGGCAAAAACTAAAATATTATATGACGTTATTAAATGTATGTCAACTTAATTGTAAGAGATTAAGTATTGTTAATAGGTTTTAGAACAGTGCAACAAAATAAGTAAAAATATGTCTAAACTAGTACAAATGAGTAATAAATAGTACTAAAATAAGCGTATTAAAAATATACCTACCGGCGACGACGACTGGTATTCTCCATTGGAATCGCCCACATAAACAGCTTCACTAAACCCTCCTATTTTATATTCATTGTTATCGTTGTAAAGAAAATGCGTCAGTTCTAAATTTCTATGTAAAACTTTTTGAGAATGTACGTACTCCATACCTGTTGATAGGTTTAAAAATATCTTTTTTACGTTTTCTAGACTTAAATCAACTTTCTGAAAATAAAAAACAATAATTATAATCTACTATATTATACTTTGTGGAGAGTGGTTAGCATAAATTATAATTATTACTTTACCTGTGCGAGTTTTTTAGTCCCCTATAAGTCGGAGTTTTCTACTAATAAGAGATTCCTTCTGGGAATTCGAATCAGCAGTATCCAAAGGGTATCAAGAATACCATGGTATAAACTACTGACACCTAGCAGTAGGTCAGTGAGTTTAGACCAAAACGCGCTACCGTCGCGATAATTAAGACTAGAGGTAGCTGCAATCCACTGTCTGGTTTGCAGATTATTAACATGTAGTTCGATCACCGCAGACAGGTGGTTGTATTCTGTTTTGACTAAGGAGTTGCAAGTACGTTGAAACTGACGGAGGAGTCGTCTCTTTTGCTTAATTTTATCAACAATGTATTGAGGTAGAGGTGGTTTTTTGGGGTTGATATCCCTATTGGGGACTGATATCTCATCGTGATCGATATCATTTGGCTGTGTTAGGTTGCCTAACTAAGGAGTGTTGACTGATAAAAAGGTTCTGAAGATATCCCAGTTGGCGCGTTTGTAGTATCTTATTCTTTGGAGGGGATTGGGAGGCAAAGGATTAAATATCTGTTTTTTAACCAGCAGGTGATCCGATGTAATCGAGTCGCCTATAAAGCATTCGTCATCCAATAAGCCCTAGGGGGCGCGCTTTTACTAGTGGAAGAGGGGCGTGAGAATGTACACAAAAACCAACAACATTGAAATAAAATACACATGAAAACTGATAAAAAGGTACAATTATAAAATTATAAATATCACTGAATATTAAATTATCAACAAGTTTAATGTATATATTAGTGGCTTCCTTGGGCCTGTTTTGAAGACCAAAGTTTATCGAAACAGGGTGTAATATTAGAAATGGACGCTCTCAGTTCTTTTTCTATATTAAGATGCGATCTATATTCGGTCTACAAAGCAGCCATCGCGGAAAATCCTGTTTCGCAAAGGTAAGATGTTGAAAACGGTAATAGTATACGGAACGCTCTGGTTTTCCGGAAAACTCATCATTCACCCCTGACCATAATTCAAAGAAGGATTTATTATTAAACTGTCTCTTGATTTTGGCTTCGCCGTGAAGTCTATGAAGGTTTCTTTTTTGACAGTAGAGAGCCCTTCGGGTGTAATTATAAGTGGATTCCTAACCCACTGGTAACTACGTATTAGTTGGTCGTCGGCAAAAAAATATGTTTTAAAATTTTTTGTCAACATCGCTAAATGATTTTCAATGGTTACAAAAACAACTTTCACGTGTTGTACTTCAGCCTTGTAGGTTTTAGTATATTCACCCACATTTGCAAAACATTTCTAGTTTTTTTTTTGCTTTCAATTTCTGTTCCACAATTCCAATTTTCTACAAAAAGCATTAACTTTATCACTCGTACCCAATATGTGTATTGGCTCCTTGAAACTGAATGCTCAAAATATTTAGTTTCTCTCATATGTCAAGCAAGTAGCTCAATTTTATCAAAAATAAACAATTGCAAAACATCTTGGCTTCCGGTATATTTTCTTGTTCTAGAAAAATGGCGATTTCATGTCTTAATTCAAAAACACGTTGTAAAAATTTCCCATGTGATAACCATCTTGATAGGTACATATTCCGACGCAATTTCTCCATTCCATTTTTGCTTCGTTTATATGATTATTTAAGATAGCAAACTATGCGGGCGATGTTGCTTTCAATTCTATTGGTTTGCAGAAAAGTAGTTCTCTTACCACTGATTTGCCATCACAAAATCGGACAGACAATAAAATGGCATCTTTATTGCTATATGTTACCTTATCAAGCTTAATCGAAAACAGCTTGTTGTGCAACTTACCTAGTAGCTCATCCTGTACATCTTCAGCTATATCACCAATTCGACAACAACACAGTACAACGGCAACAGTATCATTTTATAGAGGTATAGATGTTTTGGAGATATTGTGTTGTCTTTATCTGTATTTGTTATAGTTTTGGTCTTGCTGTAATTCATATTAAGGCCTATCTTTCCAGCTTCTACGTCCAGTTCTTTTATCATTTCAAATAATTCTTCTTTTTTATCGGTTATCAATACGATGTCATCAGCGTACCTTAGATGGTTCAAGCGTTATCCATCAATTTTTATACCTTTTTGTATTGATTTTGTTCCTTAATATACTTTAATTGTTGTTTTGGCTTTCTTATATATATATTGGCTATTAGTTCCGTATATCTGTGGTCAATTCTGCTGTTAACCAAAGAACTTTTCACTGCCTAATGTTCGACACCTTCGAAAGCCTTTTCGAAATCTATGAACGCCATATATAGAGGAATGTGGTATTCATTTGCTCGTTCTATAAGTATTTTATATTAATTACTATTTAACTGGGAATAAGCCACAATTAAAGATAAAAATACGTTTATTGACGTTTCAATTTCCACTTCGGAAATCGTTCTCAAAATACAAACAGTAAATAAACAAATTTTGTTTTTTGTTACATAGTGAAAAATTCTTCTAATAATTTAATTTTATCTGACTCATTTATATTGACAATTCACACATACATTATGCATGTTAAAGTAGATGACTTTAAAATGATATTGCCAATATTGTTGAGTTGCGCTCCTGGGACGACTTTACTTATAGTTCATTCGATTACATGAAATCAACTTTAACTTGAGAATATCCGTCAGAAAAAAGTCATAGCATGTAATTCGTCTTTAAAAAGACAAACACATGACATGATGACAGTAAAATTCTCCTGTTAGTGATTCCATAGTAAATTATGAGGGAAAAACCAGGAAAAAAACCTCATAATACTATCCCGACATGGTAAGTACTTGTTCGTGCATTTAGTTTACCTTCAATAAACACTAAAATTCTGATTTTATATGTTTCGTTATTTAAAAAACATAAATGATGAATCCTCTATAGATTACTGACTTACTAATACTGGTATTTTCTTATTAATAACTTCCTCTTTCAATATTGGTAACCAGATCCTACTACATTCTGCCGAGGAATTTGCGACACAATTGGCCTAATTTAACTTGATTAGAGCAGCTTCTTTGATTTTTCTTTTTTTACCATCCGTTTCTTTTAGGACTACATTTGAATTATTCCATTGAACCCTATGTTCATTATCCCATGCGTGTTTACATATTTGAGATCTTTCAAATTCTCTCTTAAACTCAGAGTTCTCAGAACTCTTAAAACTAGTGGAAGAAGACAACTTGGAAGTATTGGCAGATTTATTCAACACGGTGTACGATACGGGAATAATACCACAGGAGTGGCTAAAGTCAGCATTTATAACCATCCCTAAAAAACAAGCAGCAAAAGAGTGCTCTGATTATCGAACACTGAGCCTCATGAGTCATACTTTAAAAGTTCTGCTAAAAATAATACATAAGAGAATATACGAAAGGCTAGAGGAGGATATTAGCGAGACGCAGTTCGGGTTCCGAAATGGAATGGGTACTCGAGAAGGACTATTTACCATCAACATATTAATTCAGCGATGTCGGGATGTAAATGTTGATCTACACTTGTGCTTCGTTGACTACGAGAAAGCTTTCGATAAAGTAAGACATGAAAAACTAATATCAATACTTATGAACAAGCGCATTGACAGTAAAATCATAAATATAGTGCAAACATTATATTTGAACCAAAGTGCCATAGTTCAAATTGATGGGCAACACTCAGAAGAAATGAGGATCTGTAGAGGAGTTAGACAGGGATGTGTGTTATCACCACTTTTGTTTAACTTATATTCTGAAGAAATTTTCCAAAACTCGCTCAATAATATCGAAGCGGGAGTCACCGTTAACGGAAAATTAATTAATAATTTAAGATATGCAGACGACACTGTGATCATAGCAACGAGTATAGAGGATCTACAACATCTTATCGAAAGCTTGAGTATAGTGTTGAGATGGGAATTACTATAAACGCTAAAAAAACGAAGTACATGCTGATTACAAAAAGGCCACAAAATATACATCACCTATTGACAATAAATGGTAACGTGATAGAACAAGTAGAAAAATATAAGTATTTGGGAACTTTGATCAATGAAACCAATGATCATACTGTAGAAACAAACAGACGAATAGAGATTGCCAGATCAGCATTTATACGAATGAAGCCACTCCTAACGTGCAAAAATCTAAATTTGGAGATCAGACTACGTACCATTCGCTGTTATATATTTTCAATATTATTATATGGAGCTGAGACTTGGACATTAAAAAAATGTAATTTAAAAAGAATCGAGGCCTTCGAACTCTGGTTATACCGCAGAGTCTTGAAAATGTCATGGACTGATAGAATTACAAATAAAGAAGTACTGGAGAGGGTTGGTAAAGAAACAGAACTAATCACCACTATACAAACCAGAAAACTGGAATACCTAGGCCACGTGATGAGGGGACCAAAATATGAAATTTTGAGACTGATAATACAGGGAAAGATTCAAGGAAGAAGATCTGTTGGCCGAAGGCAGAACTCATGGTTAAAGAATCTACGTGATTGGTACCAATGCAGATCGATTGATTTGTTTAGAGCAGCAAGTTCTAAAATAAAAATAGCCATTATAATTGCCAACCTCCATAGGGAGACGGCACTCTAAGAAGAAGAAATTCTCTATTTTTAATATAAGATTTATGTTCACTTATTCTAACATTTAATGGTCTTGATGTTTCACCTAAATAAAACTGATCGCATTCGGAATGTATTTTATAAATGCAATTATTTGTCCTTTCTTGTTCATTGTTAGGTTTGGTTTTGGACAAAATAGATCTCAACGTGTTTGTTGTTTTGAATGTTGTTAAAATGTTGAATTTATTTCCTATCCTTTTAAAGTTTTTCTGATAATCCTTTTATGTACGGTATTGTTATTTTCCTCGTATTATTCCTTGTGTATGCTGTAGGATCTTGTTCTAAGTTGTTCTGTTCTATTCGATCGATTGTTGAAAATTCCTTATTTATAAACGATAAAGGATAATCATTTTTTAATAAAACAGATGTTAACAAATGTTTCTCCTCCAAGAACGAATTTTCGTTAGAACAAGTAATTTTGGCTCTATCGTATAAGGATTTAATTATTCCCTTTTTCACATTAATATTGTAATTTGATTTAAAATTTAAATATCTATCTATTGGTGTGTGTTGGTTTTCTGTACACATGAGTCTCATATCCAGTATCGTTCTTAGAGATTAAAACATCCAGGAAAGGTAGCGTGTTATTCTATTCCTTTTGCATGGTAAATGTTATTGTCTCTTCTTTATCGTTTATATCATTTAGGAATGTGTCCAACAACTCTGATCCATGAGGCTATATTGAGAATACATCATCTACATACCTCCAACATACTGTGGGTTTTAAATTTTTTTAGAAATGATATTTGTTTCAAAATCTTCCATAAATATATCGGTTAAGAATGGAGATAAACTAGAGCCCATTGCTAGACCAAAATGTTGTTTATAGAATTCATTATTTAATTGAAAATATGTATTATCAGTACATAATGTTAATATGTACTAACTCCATTATAGCCGATATGTTTAGTCTTGTTCTAGTTGCCAATAAATCATCACTCTCTAATTTTGTCTTGACTATACTTAAAGTCTTATTTAACGGCACATTCGTAAATAAACTATTTATGTCAAAACATACCAAATTATTATTTGAATTAAATTCAATATTTGATCATTTATTTAAAAAATGTTGTGTATTTTTTATGAATGTGTCATTTTTATTTGTAAATGGTTTTAAAATATTTATTAAAAATTTTGATAGTTCACTACAAGGAGAATTCATACAAATGAGTAAGTGGTATATTCGTTTTATGAATTTTCGGTCCTCCATAAAAATGAGGAGTCTTACTGTAATGAGGTGTAATTAATCCTGTCTGATAACTTGTTAAAAAATCTTTAAACTTGAATAAAGTTCTATATATTTTGTTTTCCAAAGGCTTTGTTGGATCTTTTGTTAATTTTGTATAAGGTCCGTTTATTATTAGATCTTTAATTTTGTTTTCGTATTGAATTTTTTTCCCTTATAATTTACTATGGAATCACTAACAGGAAAATTTTACTATCATCATGTTATGTGTTTGTCTTTTTAAAGACGAATTACATGCTATGATTTTTTTCTGACGAATATTCTCAAGTTAAAGTTGATTTCATCTAGTCGAATGAACTATCTTATAAGTAAAGTCGTCCCAGGAGCGCAACTCAATAATATTGGCAATATCATTTTAAAGTCGTCTACTTTAAAATGCATAATGTATGTCTAAATTGTCAATATAAATGAGTCAGATAAAATTAAATTATTAGAAGAATTTTTCAATATGTAACAAAAAACAAAATTTGTTTATTTACTGTTTGTATTTTGAGAACGATTTCCGAAGTGGAAATTGAAACGCCAATAAACGTATTTTTATCTTTAATTGTGGCTTATTCCCAGTTAAATAGTAATTAATTTAAAATGCCATAAGAAAATAGCTTCAGAACAATATTAAGTATTTTCATACTTAGTAAATGGTCACTTGTGCTGAATCCCTTTTTAAAACCAGCTTGGTTTTTTGACTGGTATCCGTCGAATTTTGTCGTTAATCTATTGGTTAAAATTTTTGTTAGGAGTTTATACATTACATTGAGGAGTGTTATAGGACGGTAGTTTTTTATATCTGCTTTATCCCCTTTCTTGTGTAGGATAATGGTTGCTACTTCCTTCCAAATATTTGGGATTCTTTTTTCTTTTAATATCTTGTTAAACAGGGAATGTAGAGTATTAATTACCACTTTTCCACCATATTTCAGCATCTCTGCAGTTATTCCATCTTTTCCAGGCGATTTGTTGTTTTTCATTTCTTTCAATGCCTTCTTTATTTCTGATTTGCTTATTTCTGGCTGTAGCTCTGAGTTGACATTTTCTATTTTAACCTTAAGTTGGTTTTTAATTTCTTCTGGTGGTTCCTTTTTTGTTTTATATAATTCTGAGTAGAAATGGTGGATTATATTTATGATGTCATCTTTAACGTTTGTTTATACTCCATTTACATCTTTTATTTTGTTTATTTCAAACTTACCTAATGTCGGCCTTAAGCATTTCATGTTTTTGTTGTTCTGTACTACTTCTTCTATTTTATTTCTTGTTCTTTTCTCTTATTTTCTTTTATCATTCTGCTTATTGTTTTATTGATTTCTACATATTCTATAGATTTCCTTTTGCCTTCTTCGTTCAGCTTCCTTCTTTTATGCATAAGCTTCTTTGTTTTTGATGACATATAGTTGTTCTTTTTTAGATCTTTTTTTGCTATTTCTTTTCCTGATGTAATCATCGTTGCTGTAAGTATGTTGTCTATTTCGTCTATATCTTTATCATCACTTTCTAATTTTTGGGGAAGTTGTTCTTTTAATAGGTCTTTGTATATCTCTTTATATTGCCCTAGTTTGTTTCTATCTACTAGATCCCAGTTTCTTCTTATTTTTCTTTTCATTTCATAGTCACCGTCAATACTAATTTTTGCACTGACCATCCTGTGATCGCTACCTGTTGTGAATCTGTTAAACACTGTTACATCTTTAATGATATATCGTTCCGTGGACAGTATGAAGTCGATCTCATTTTTTGTGGATCCATTAGGGCTGATCCATGTATATTTTCGTTGGGGCTTCTTTTTGTAAAAGGAGTTTATTGCGTATAGATGCTTTTCTTCTAGGTAGTTCATCAAAGTAGCACTTCTATCATTTCTCTGACCATACCCGAAATCTCCTATTTTAGTTTCTGTTTTGTTTAGTTTTCTACCCAGTTTGGCATTGAAATCTCCAATTACTAATGTAAGACGATTTTTATGTTCTTCCATAGCCTTTGATATATCTTCATAAAATAGTTCAATATCTTCTTCATTATAAGCTGTCGTGGGGGCATATACCTGGATAATTTTAATTGATGTTCTTCTTATTTTAAGTATGACATAGGCGACATGATCTGATATACCTTTGATAATTTGGACATGCTTACTTATAATTTTATTTATTATAAATCCTACTAAATTTAGTAAAACCACTACTTGGGTTTACTTTTACTTAAGTAAAAGTAATTGCAATTTAAAGTAATTTTGTTAATTTTACTTTTGGAACCACTCTTGCCTGTGCAATTGTTGATGCTTCACTGGTATTTAATGCTCTCTTACGCCCAGTTAAAAATTTATCCATGATTTTGTATAAATTTATATTTACCTACTGCTTGGAAGATTTTATTATAGTACCGTTAACTGCAATTAGCATGCAAACTAAAACATCTTCCTTTTCATACGCTGCCTATCCGTTTCGGATGTTGGCGATCAACATGGCTATCCTAACTTTGCTCGCTGCTATTCTGAATAGTCCGGTTGTCGATGTATTAAACCACTTTTTCAGGTTTTAAAGCCAAGATATTCTTTTCCCTGGTCCTCTCTTTCCAAATACCTTGCCGTGAAGTATGAGTTGCAACAAGCCGTATCTCTGTTCATTCCTCAGAACATATCCAAGATATTCTAGTTTGCGCTCCAAACTAAAACATACACGTTCACAATAATTTTAACAGGTGCAGAAGGACTGACTAAACTGACTTGACTAAAACTGGTCACGGTCAAAACTGAGGAGTGAGGAGAGATGTACAAAATATCGGAACCTCTTGCGACGAAAAGCGATCGGTTCCGAATCGGTATTACCACATACCAATAAATTTATTTATTCTTGGTAATATGGTAATTACAGATTTTACTCTTTTCTTTGTAAATTTTTTTGTCAAAATACTCAAGGTACATTATTATTCATTGCATAGATATATTGTTATTGTACGAGAGGGGGTGCGGTAAAAATAATTATGGAAAATTGGGTCGCAAATGGTTGAGAAACGCTGCAAAAGGTATAAAATAATAAAACACTAAAATGTTCGGGGCACCTTTAGTGCTGGAGCTTCGTGTAAAACCTTATGCAAGACGTCAGTTAAAGGATGTTGAGAGACTCACTCTCATACACTAAGCTACACCCCAGAAAAATAAGCGAGCCACCAACACCAAGGGCTCCATACATTGATGATCTGCGATAGCATTTTATTCGACTTATTATAACATTTCCAAACTTAATATAAAAAAGGGTTGAGAAAAAAACGCACAGTTCGTCAAAGCACACATGGCAGAAATAGACATACATACCTTATTCTCTAGGCCTTTTTCTAAATCAAACAAGTTCATACATTCTAATATAATTAGTTTCCTGTTTGGTTCATAACCCAATAACTCTATTATGTTGGGATGCTTAAGTTGAGCCAGCAGGACACCTTCTTTTTCTGTATATTTATCGTAATTCCAATTAAACTTAATAACTGCTTCTCGTTTAACATTATTTTTAGAAATTACTCCTTTTAATTTCTTTGATTTTCCATCATTATAGTAAACAAAAAAATCTAAAACGACATTTTCTTACATGAAGTATATTATTGGTTTTGGTAGTACATAAAGCTTAAAGTTTGTATAAATCAAAATAATATGTAATTAATGTTTCTCATTTTGGCCAAAAATCAAAAAATGCCACCCTCTTTATCAGACAATTTTTAAAATTGAAAGTTATTCCTAGAGCAAAAGCCACCTTCTCAAGACATATTATTCTATATTTGGTAATATTGAAGGTAGGCCGGTTTAAGAGCTTATTTGAGTTTTATGGATTTAGTATTGTATTTGATATTTGTCTACTACGTTAAGTTTTAAATTAAATATATACACACCATAAATGGCAATACTGCGCGCCGTCAACTTTCCACGAACCTCCGTTGCCCCGTTGCCAATAATTTGTCATTATACACTGGTTAAAGCAATAAGAGCCTAGATTTTTAATTTATATTTGTAAACAACGTGTCTGTTTATTCGCCTGCAGAAAAAGTTCAAATAATAAAATCGTTTTATGGTGGTAATTCTGGACAACAGTGTGAATATTTGTTTTCTGTGTTTTTTGAGGAGAGACCAATTCCTTGCGCACAGTCAGTTCATGTTTGTTAAAAATTTTGAGAGTTTTTATTGCCTCAAAAATTGCAAAAAATGTCACGCTCAAGAAGTGTCACCAGAAAAAGTTGAGGAAAGAGAATACAAGTATACACAAATTTGTGCAACAATCGAAGTAGATTCAACACGTTCAAGTAGAAGCGTTAGTAGAGAGTGAGATGTTAGCATTATTACTGTATTTGCATCATTCTTATATTATTATATATATTCTTTATCTATGATTTGCATTTTTATTAAAACATTTTATTTACTGATGAATCTTCTGTTTCGTTAGTAGGGAGACACAATCCTTCCATTATGAGGTATTGGGCGCGGGAAAACCAGCACAAAAGTGTTGTTTACTTAACTTAATGTTCTTAAAAAGTTAACGTCGGTAATAGCATTTTAGTAGAATACATAATAGGTCCATTTTTTATTGAGGGCAAATTGAATAGTAAAAAGTGTACCTCGATTTGTTACGGAATAATGTTCTTCCCGCTATTCTCAATATTTCTGATATAAATCTGGAGAATGTTTGGTTCCATCAAGACGGTTATTCAGTTCACAAGACTCGATTAATTGAGGAGGTGACGCTCAAAAAAGGATTTGTCACAACTGGAAAAATGTTCAAAAAATAAAAAAACTATTTCTTTATTTTCTATTTTCTCTATTTTCTGGACACTAAAAATAAATATAAAAGTAAAACATTATGTGCTTATTTTATAAAAGAAATAGGTTTATTCAATGGTATAAACGCGTTTTGATCGACCGGTATGGACCAAACTTCTTTTGAATCAACTCTATGAAGACTAATCTTCTTTTGATTGATCATGTATACCCTTTTTCAAAGTAAAACACTTACAAGTCACGATTTAAACAAAGTGACGTCACTTGTATTTAAAATTTCCAGAACATCAACCTTAGAGTTCAAATTTTCCTAAAACAGCTAATAAGACGAAACCCATACGGAACTGCTCGATTTTTCATAGGCGTCAACATGGTGTAATAATCAGAAAAATGTAATCATCATTATATTGGAAATTTTAGAATTATGTTGATTAAATAACCAAAAACATTTGTTATTATTAATATTATAAATTGTATGAAATAACTCTTTAAGTCTAATTGATCATAACCTGTCATATATTAATAAATTGTATTTATAAATACATATTAAATTTAAATTAATAGCTTTAAAAACTAATTATTGTTGTGTATTGTGATTGTGATATACCAAAACAAATAAATAGTCTGTAGAAAGCTGATAAGCTTTCATATAAGATAGATTATTATGAACAAGAAATAATGGCGGGACGTTTTTACTATTAAAGCCCTAAAAGAGAGAAGTTTAAAATTTAGAATATTTAATTTTGTATTAAAATGTTTTCTTATGTATTTTAATGTGTTGCAGTAGTCTTAAAACTAAGTGTATTTACTGTTAAAATAATAGTTTGACAAATATTTGACATTTTAAAAATTCCACACTTACTAACTATTCTGATGTTTTGCCAACGCTGTGGGGTTCTGACGACGTAAATTTTGAATGACGTGCAAGCTTTTTATATGAAAAATGCTATAGATAGGTATAGATCAAAAAATAAACTCACAAAACAAAAAATTTGATATAAACAGAAATACCTTTATGACTTATGAGTATAAAATCAAAAGTTAAATGTATAAAATTCAAAACTCAAACGTGCATCCCAACACCTTCCTCTAGACAGTCACAGTTTTCTTCATCATTGTCAGCTTCTTCTGTTCCAGGGACGTTGTTAGAAACGATACGACGATACCAATATAGTGTTTGATATCGTCCTTCCATTCTTCCCCACAGATCTGCTTCAAAACCTTTCCACCATCTCTCTTTTTGGCTGGAGGTATACTGTGACCGAGTGGCAACTCATCTATCTATAATAAGGCGTATTTTTTAGCAGGCTAACCTTTCTTTTGAAGAGATTTCCATGCCTCCATCTCACATTCAAACACAAAGTTCATTAGGCCTCTGACCAAGGTTTAGTTTGTCGATTAACAACTTCTCTTTTTATGAAAATTCTCTTGCAGTCTGAGATACCGTCTAGACGCCTAAAGCAGCCTTTTTCTGTTGATAAAAGACTTTTGGTGTCAAACAGTTTCCAATCTTCTCCCAGTAGTTTTACTGTTCCAACGGATTCGTATACATCGATGTAGGTTTGTTTATGGATGATAGTTGGCTGTTTACGCAACAATTTTTCCACTCGTTTAAACACTCGGACGGCAGTTTTATTGGGCACAGATAGCAAGTTTTTCCTCACATGAGAACAATCACTAGAAGTAAAGCTTTTACAAGAAAACCTTTAAGAGGAATGTGAGCACGGGTTGAAGGTATTGTAACCTTTAGGTTGGGTTAGTCTTTTTCTTCTTTGCCAATTTCATCTGTCGAGGATTTATAGTCCTCTTCCTTGAGCCATCATTTCCGTCTTCCTCACTTACAAAAGAGTCCTCAATAATTTTACTCATCCTAATTAATATTAAATTAAAAACTACTAGCTCTGTGACACCGTAACAATGAAGCTGAACAAAACATTGTGAAAACTGCTAACCTCAAACAACAGAGCATCATGGGTAGGGCGAATGCTGTCCTGTAATTGGCGGGTTGTGACTAAACATTTTCTGATTAACTACTTATGGTGGACAAAACTTGTTTTGTTTTGCTACCTATATTTCATATGTGAAAAAGCATACAACAAAATTCGTTTTGATCAAACTTTTATTTACTAACATATGGTTCAAAATAAGTTTTCAAATGAGACCAAAATCTCAACTTGTGATTTATTGTGACAAATCGTTTTTTGAACACCTCCTCCTCAATTAGGGAGTACTTAAGCAATATTTTCCCGAATCAATTTATCATCGGAACAGGCGATATTAAGTGGCCTGCGTAATTTTCAGATCTTACACCCGTGGACTTCTTTTATGGAGACATTTAAAAAGCATCTTCTATGATTATCATTAGGCTAGAGCCCAAAAATATGGATGAATTAAGAAACCGAATAACAGGAGTCTCCAATTCACAATTCATTCATACAGCAGAAACTCATGCATTTGTCCGTAGAAGTTTTTATGACAGACTGGGATACTGTTCAGCCGTGGAAGGTCAAATATTTGAACCATTTCTGTAGGGCATAAAGAATTATTTCTTGTTTTATTGGGAATTATTTTTTATTTTCAATAAGAGTATATTTTTTGTTTTGTCTTTTTAAAGGAATACGCTTTTATTTTTTACATAGTATATTTTAGAATACAGTAGTTTAGAATAGAATACAGTATATTTTTATCGAGTTTATGTTATAAGAAATGAACCAGGTATATATATTAGAAGAACAAAAGTCGACGGACGGAGATGCATAACCCATGCACTGTTATGTGTAACAATATGGTTTTCTCGTTGTCTAGAAGTCTGGTGTCGAAAGGGATCGGAGAATTTATCTCGTACGAGGCAATGTTGCCGATTTTAGCGCTTTATGCAATTTCCAATATCTATTCCAAAACTTAACGTACTGTATATAATATTGTACTTGATATTTCTGTCACAAATTAAGACAATTAAAAGGGTAAATCGTCCATATCACGTGGATTCTAAGTCGTTAAATTACCAAGATTGTATATTCTTGTAATACTAGTGAATAACTTTTAAATATATTTTGCCATGTAAATCTTCAAATAATTAAAAAATTAGGTAAATTTGTTGCCAAAAACAATATCAATAACATAAGAATAACAATAACTGTATTTTGACGTCACGTATATTCCCAATCTTGGTCTGTATATAAGTTACTTTGAAATTGATCTCGTCATGTAAAAGATATCTTCACATTTAATCTATAATATAATTTATTGTTTACAAAGCAATAGAGTTAATGAAATTTACTCAGTTAGCAAAAAATCGTAATAGTATTGTGTTCAGGCAATAGTTCTTTAATAGTCCAAATCTTTATTTAAAGTAAGATATTCCAATACACTTGAAATTCAATTCCAGGTTTCAAAGAATTTGAATACAGTTTTACTGTGATTCCTTATTCCTAAAAATAATTCATGGTAATATCTAAACATAAAACTATAACAAAAATGTTCAAACAATCCGCCATTTTCTACTAAACAGTATTTTAATCGATTGTAAAACTCTCGTCGTAACATTAGTTAGCGTATCGTTATTTTTGCATACTCTACTTAAAAATTTGCATTTTTAATGCTTCAATACCTGTAAATTTTTGGTCAGAATAGATTTTTGATGATGTCCCCAGATAAAATATTCGTTTAGAGCTAGATCTTCTGATCTTGGAAACTACTTAATGTTATAGTTAGGTCCAATCAAACAATTACTAAAGCTGTTTTTAAGGAATTCCTTAAGCTCCCAGTTAAATTGTGCACAGGAAATTATGAATATTAAACTGGTCTGCAAAGGTCCGAGAACTTATTTTAGGATTTTCTACTACTAGTGTTAATACATTTGTTTCATTTTAATTTTTTTAAATTTCTTGGTACCTCAACAACATTGTTTGTACAGGTAAAATTGGAAATCACGATCCCAGTATTTTCAAAATCTTGTAAAATCCTTTGAATTGTTGAATGACTTGGAAAGACATTTTTATTATTGCTACTTTCTCCTCAACTGAATACATTTTTTAATCAAATCTTTTGTTTTTTAAAAAATAAATTATAAAATAAAAAATGAGAAACATCAATATATCAAACGCAACACGTCATACACATTCGTGTACTGCGTGTGGCTTGCTTTTTAGGGGTGGTTTGAAATATGAATTATATTTTTGCAAAATTTTGGAATACGTTTAATTTATAGAACAATTGTCACATTTGTTTCCGATTGGGATTTCAGTCCTCTACTAATAGTTTTTCTCATAACTTTTGGTGTAAAATAACTAGGGAAGCAGGAATTCAACAATTTAGAATTTTCCATTTTCCTATGACCCCTTTAACGATTCACCACCCTGTATAAAAATTTTTATGGTTCTAAAAATATAACACATTTTAAATAAAATAATACGTTTTGAAAAAAACTTACCAGTGTCACTATCTATTTCATTCAAGAAATATAAAGCTATTGGTACTCGTAACTTTCGATCTAAAACCAAATAATAAATAATCGTGTAGTTATTATTTTGTACAATTAGAATTTTACAATTTTACTAAAAATAAGCTTATTTTTACCTTTTTATGTTTTGATTTCCACCTCGGAAATCATTGTCAAACTACAAAACATTAATTAATTAAACAAATTTTGTTTTTGATACTTTGTCTGACAATTCTGACATATTTTACATTTTAAAGTAGATGACTTTAACACGATATTGTTAATATTTTTGAGTTGCGTTCCTGGGACGGCTTTATTGTAATTCATTAGATTACATGAAATAAACTATAACTTATGGGGACTTTTACTTTCTAAATTAAAAAAAGACACTTTTTAAATATTAAACAAAAAAAACTATTACATCTATGGTTACAATTTTTTCTATTCATTGGATCTCATACCTCAAGGATTTGAGGTATAATAAAAAAAATATTGGCACTTTTATAGCAAGGAACCCATAAAAAGTTAATTTTTTTATATTTTTAATGCCTTTATATGTGATTTTATAGGAAGTTCGAAAAAGCGCCTGTTTTAGGGGTGAATTTACCCCTGTAGGGTGTTTTTTTTTTACTTTTTAGAGTTTGATTTAGTAGTCGTATAAGTAGATAAAGTATCCAAAAACAATTGAAGGGGTCAGTGCAAAAAGTAGCTAAGACCATATTTTTCTAGAATTGAGTTAGGTAGCGACATATATATAAAATTATCTGTACCTACTATAAACTGGTGAAGTCAGATTTCTAATAAAAAGTGTCTTACTGGGTAAAACCCATATCGTAAAATTTTAATCAATCATAATTTTAGTGCGAGAAGTTGCTAAGTGCCAACAAATTCAAATTGTCCAAGTCTATGGAATTGACAACTTGTTGCTACTGACACGGGGATACCTAACCTTCAATTTTGTTGATGAAATAGATTCACGTGTAACTTTGGTCTGTGAATTTTTTGGAATTATAAGAAAGTATCGTAGAGAAAAATGTCTGATTTTGGTAAAAATATTGTGCATATTAATTATGATATTATATTAAAAATAAATAGGAAGTTTAAATACATGAGAAATACAATATTAAACAATAAGCCTAGCTTAGTAAAAATAATGATTTTAAGGTAATTTGTTTAGTAAAGTGCATTTTTTATTTTAGAATCTCGTAGTTACAGTAAGATATAACCTCGGGAAGTGAACATGATCCTCACGAAGGCACTCTCGCAATAGTATACCTGCGATAGTTTGTAATTCACGTAGCAGCGAGAATAAAGGAGACGTTCATTCTGTAGAACCAGAAAATGTAACCAATAACTTTGTTCCTGTTGGAGGGGATTCCGAGAATTTGCTTCAAAAGAAAAGAAACGGCTTGGAAATTGGCGTTTGTAAGTGTAAGTGTGCAACTAAGCTAAGTGATTTACAGCAAGCAAATATTTTTGAAAAGTACTGTAGTCTATATACCCATTCAGAATAAACAATTTCTTTATGTTTATTGTGTTAAGAAAGTTATGAAAAACCGATCGCGTGTACGTAATAAAGAGCAATCAGGAAGTCATATAGTCTTCTCATACGAGGTTAATAATAATTCAGAAAATGGAAAATGTCTTTATATCAAACAGCATTTTTAGCTATATACGGGATTTTTAAGGTTAGACAATAAGGTTATAACTGTAGCTCATCCAGCAGACAATAGAGGCCGTCATGCCACTAGGCCTAACAGAACACCACCAGAATATCTTGAAACGGTCAGAAAATTTATTGCTCTTAAAATTATTGCCGAGAATCGCACTATACAAGATCTGATATAAAATACCTGGACCCTAATCTATCAATCACTAAACTACATAAAAATTTCAACACACATTCTGATAATAAAGTCTGATATGGGATTTTTGCGAGGTATTTCATAAACAATTTAACATTTTATTTGGTTATCCAAGAAAAGATGTATGCAACACCAATACAAAATTCCTAGTTAGTATAAGGCAAGCTGAACTAATAAGGAAACCTTAAAAACACTTAATGGGAATAAGAACCTTTATCTTAAAAAAAGCAGATATATTTAAAACACAACTAGCTTAAGTTCAAAAATTAACCGATTTTTCTGAAATGATTATAATGTTTTGATTATAAAATATTATATGAGTCAGTTATGGTTGTACATTTTTGGGATTCACGATCTAAAAACACATAAAACAACAATGTATACTTACATGGAAAATTTTGCACAGAAAGGGCCGAATGATGTTATAACCTGCTTGAATGATTATATTGAAAAACACGAGTTGCTGCACACAAAGTTAAAAATTTTTGTGACAACGCATTTTATCAAAACAAAAATTAAATTCTTTTTACTAACCTAGACCAGTTATACAAAAGAAATATTTTTAAAAATATTGAAATATCGGATTCCAGGACACTCTATGATGCCATTGGATAGAGACTTTGGCGCCATTGAGAAGAAAAGACTGAAACTTGAAGTAATTGACAATTCTGAGACTTACGTTGAGCTGATTAAGACATGTAGAAAAAAGAATTCCTTTGATGTTGTATTCGTTCAACACAGTCTGAGATCAAGCGGAGATCTATATCCAAGTGACAGAGTACTTATAGTAAGAAGATTATAAACAATTCGTGATGCCATATGTCAAGACTTTCATAACGGGTATTTCCAAAACTAGATTCGTCAAATTTGAAAGCGGTAAACCCATTCAACCCAGAGAGTCTATGACAGGAATATGTAGCAACCTGATTCTTTATAAAGTAGGTATCAATAAAAAAATGTCTAGCAGTCGTTCATTGGAATATGCCAACAGATACTTAAAAATAATGAATATTGAATTCTAAACGAGGACTCTTTTTGATGTCGAAAATGCGACTACCGCTAGCCCTCATGATACTCCAAATAAAGAGGAATATATCGAAAGTGATGTTGATTAATATTATATTTATGTTGTCTCGTTTAGTATATAACTTAAAGTTGTACGTTTGCGTCCCCTTACTCCAACCGCCTTTTAAATGACCACCAGATCCAGGCCTTTTTTCTGATTTTCAAAAGAATAATAATTTTCGATAAATTTCAATAATATATATGTATATATATATATATATATATATATATATTATATATATATATATATATATATAACAAGTGTTAGAAAGCAATTATCGACTTGCTGTGTGCACAGGTAAAGCGGGGCGCGCAGTGATTTGTATTTGGAGTCTCTAAGAACTCACTTTTCGGAGACATTTCTACAGAAAATCACTCCTTATCTTAACCTATTTTTACAGAACCAAAATCAACTAGAGTTTCTAGAAAATGAAAACGTATGGTATCAAAAGTAAATAAATATTATTATGGTTCTAAAAATATAAAACGTTCTAAACAAAAGAAATTTACTTTGGAAAAAGAAAATATTTACCTCTGTCCGTATATACTTCAACATCGTTTTCATCTACGAAATATGAAGATATTAGTTCTTGTGACTCACAATCTAAAACCAAATAATAAATCAACCTATAATTATTAACTTAAAATATTTACTTTCTCTTAAGACATGATTGTATGTGAATTTTTTTTATACAAATATACATTTAATACATCTTAGTAAAATCTCACGTCACTGACAATCAATACACGTTATATCAAACGACACACGGTAGTTGTTGTTGCAGTTTTGCAACGATATATAAACATTTATATAATATTAACAGACTGTGTGGTAGTTTTCATTCTCCCCGTATTCCCAGATTACAGCTTACAGCCCGTACAAAAATGCAGCTGTGTTAAAAACTACATATTACGAGACGAGCCATCTGCAAAATGACACAGACGTGTATTTGAGATAAGAGACGAATTACATATGCCATATGAGACTGACGTGCGTTTTGGGTTAAGAGTACGTGACATACTTCGCTTTGGTATTGTAAAATAGTCGAGTTTTATCTTCCAATCGCCACAGTTGTGTGTGTGGGTTAATAACAGCCCTTCTTAGGGGACTTCGCTGCGGTCCTGTGAGAAAGACAGTTCCTATCGTAGAAATATGCTAGTTTTTGATTCCTGAATTTTCACTGAACCAGAGGGTTCGCAATCAAATCGTGGCTGAAGTAATTTCATTGGGTAAGGTACAATACACCATTTATCTTGTTGCTGCATATATCAACTACGTTTAATTGGTATATAAATTTCATATTTCATTTTTAGCATTATTATGCACTATATGAAAAAAACCTGAAACAGGTCGATTTTTATTATTAAATTGACAATTTACAGTATAAAAATATTATCTCCCTCCAGCACTCCTTTTGAATTATACGCACCCCCTCGAAAATTTTAAATAACAAAGGGGGTCGTGTTACATCTTGTTGGAAAGGGATTTTAGTGCTCTGTTTAGCAATATAAAGGTTTTTAAGTTTGGTGCAATCATAACTGAAAAAAGTGATTTTTAAGATGTAAAATTTTGATAATGTCTCGATCACAAAACTTTACTTACACTTAACTTTACAATTAAATTGAATGTTCAAAAATTACCACTATTCACTTCTTGACAATAATTGACAATAACCGAGGCGATTTTGCAATTTTCGTACATTTTGTACGACCTCGGGGGATATTTTGTTAATTTCTTCCGTTAACCTTACTTTTAAATCAGAAATATTGTTTGGTCTATTAAAATATACTTTAGATTTTAAATAACCCCATAAGAAGTAATCGAGAGAAGTCAAATCGGGGATATAGCCGACCATTCGATCGTTCTACCACTTTTCGGCCTTCCAATCCACGTATTGGGGAAAACCTCGTTTAAATAATTTCTAATTAAAAGTGCAAAATTCGGATGAGCTCCGTCTTGTTAGCAGTAAATAAATCGATTTATCTCATTTGGATGATTAACATCAGGCAAAAATTTTCGTAATGTATGCACTAAAAAGTTAATAAAAAAATCTAGTTAAACCTCACTATCAACTGTGCCCTCAAAAAACAGGATCAATAATAATTTTATTGTTAATGATACCAGCACAAACGTTAACTTTTTTAGGATATTGCGTGTGAGTCTCACACACCCAGTGAGGATTCTGTGCTCCAATATCTACAGTTCTATGTGTTAACCGTTCCGTTTAAATGAAACGTCGCTTCATCAGAAAAACTATTTTGTTTAGGAACCGCAAATCTGCGTTCACTTTGTCTATCATTATTTCATAGAATTCTTGTCTTCTGTCAGGATCATCTTCATTTAACTTGGAACTGAACTTTGTAAAGGTTGTATTTTTCTTTATGCAAAACTGTCAAAGTAGATTATTTACTTATATAATTGACATACATTTACTTAAATAATTGAAATTTAACATTTCTACCTGGTTTTTTAATGTATTTTACATGTTATAACGAAACTTCTTTTTAATTTTGCTAACTGTAGACTACGACACTTGTTGACCAGGATATTTAATATTAAACATTTCACAAACCTCCTTTTAAGTTCTTGTTTTATTATCACAACCAATCATAATTAAAATGTCTATTCTTTGAGTCTCGGACAAATGAGCCATAATTAAATTTAATACGCACACAAACATTATACTGACGTCTTTTAGTAACTTTAAATACCTAAATGATAGCAGCCTACTAGATTCATATCAATTGTTTATTTGGCTTTTTGACTAATATTTTATGATTTTTAACTTCAATAATAGCAGAACAGATACGAAAATACCTGATTATTTCTAAAGTAGATTTTAATAGACCAGACAATATTGCTGATTTAAAAGTTAAGATAAGTGAAGAAATTTACAAAATAACCCCTGTGGTCATAACAATGTTGTACGAGAATTACAAAATCGCCTCGGTTATTGTCAAGAAGTAAATGGTGGTCATTTTGAACATTTAATTTAATTGTAAAGTACATTGAAAAATACATTCTAAATATTGTGACAATATTATCGTTATTCAACCTTAAGTTTTGTGATATATTATCAAAATTTTACATCTTAAAAATCACTCTTCTCAGTTACGATTGCACCAAACTTAAAAACCTTTATATTGCTAAACAGAGGATTAAAATCCCTTTCTAACAAGGTGTCACATGACTCCCTTTGGTATTTAAAATTTTCGAGGAGGTTTGGTATTTAAAATTCAAAGGGGATGCTGGAGGGAGATAATATTTTTATATAATATTTTTATACAGTATTTTTATATACAGTAAATTGTCAATTTAAGAATAATAATCGACCTGTTACACGTTTTTTTTTTCACATAGTACATAATAACGCTAAAAATGAATTTATTCCATACATATGGACCGCATGGTATTCACAAAAGTATTCTATTGCATTGACTTTGGTATTGCCTGTCGTATCATATTTTAACATATTCCTGTTATGATTTCATCCGGAGACGGATACGATCCCTTTAGAACAAAATGTCGTCTATCATATACCACGTTCTTCTTCTTCTTCCTTCTGGTATGTAGGCTTTAAAGCCTGTTTCTTCTTCAATATTAGCCTCCTAAATTGTTTAAATTGTCGCACCATCTTTTTCTTGGTCTGCCAATCTTTCTTCGTCCATTTGGTGACTTATCTCGTGCTATTCGTACTATTCTATCCTCTGCCATTCCACTGATATGTTCGTTCCACTCCTGTTTTCGTTTTGTCACCCATCCATTTATGTCTTCTATATTGCATGCTCTTCTTATGTTTTCGCTTCTCTCTCTATCCGACAGACTTCTCCCTGATATTCGTCGGAGTATTTTCATCTCTCTTGTTTCTTGCAGTCGTCTCGTTTTAGATCTGTCATGTCTTGTCTCCGCCGTCTATGTTAATATAGGTTTAATTGCTGCACTATAGATTCTTGTTTTTGTGTCTTGTCTTAGGTGTTTGCTCTTCCAGATTGTTTCATTAGGAGAACCCGCCGCTTTACTTGCTTTTAAGCTTTATTGTCGTACTTCTTCAACATTTCGGTAACTAATTATATCTATTCCCAAATATCTAAACCTTGCTTCCTGCTTTATTATTTTCCCATCAATTTCGATTTTACATCGTAGTTATAATTTAGATGTTATACATTTGGTTTTTTCTGCTGATATTATCATATTGTATTTCTTAGCTGTTATATTGAAGATATGTGTTAATCTTTAGAGCTCGTCCTCTGTCTCGGCGATTAATGCGACGTCGTCTGCATAACATAATATTTGGATTTCTTTGTTCCCCATTCTATGGCCATGACCTTTACGGGGTCTAGGACATTTCGGCGTCGCCGTTTCGGCGTGGCCATTTCGGCGTGGCCGTTTGGGCGTAGAGCCGTTTCGGCGTAGGCCGTTTCGGCGTCGGCCATTTCGGCGTCAGAGATTTTATTTTAGTTGACTAAATACCTACATTGGAGTCTATTAGTAAGACATTATTTTGAAAAAAATCTTTTAATATAGTTATTTAAATAGATACATTGGAGTCCATTGATCACAAAATTTTAATATTAATGGTAGATTTGTATATGTGAATTTTATACTTATGTGTGTGTGCTTGTTATTTAGCTCATAGTTAATGTAATATCTGTAATTGGCTTCTAGCTGTAGATATTATATATAAATAAATGAATAAACAAGATTTTGGAAAAATGAATATTTTATTTTAGTTATTATTTACATGTTATAATTAGATATGTGCTAGTCCAATTAAAAATCCTGAAACATTTATATTTACATACAAAACATTTATATTTAACCTACAAAACTTATTCACGAAATATTAATTAAAATAAAGTATTTACATGTTATAATTAGATATGTGCTAGTCCAATTAAAAATTCTGAAACATTTATACTTACATACAAGACATTTATATTTAACCTACAAAACTTATTCACGAAATATTAATTAAAATAAAGTACCTACTTACATATTATAATTATGTGCTAGTCCTCTTAAAAATTCTAAAACATCCCCGTTTGCATCAAAATTTCCCACAAGCCGTGAAATGCGATCATCTGCGTCTCTGTATTTTCTTAATTTCAATGGTGGGAGATTACCTGCCACAAGTTGCTCGAAATAGACATCTCGACCTTTCTGCACCTGACGCAGGCCATCTATAAATTTCCATATGGTTGGATGATCTGCTCCCAATTCCATCTTGAGTCTTCTATGGGCGGCCTCAGCGTGATTATTTGTCCGGTCTTCTCCATCCAGAGTTCTCTGGTAGAGGTTCCACATCCTTTGGGGAAATAAACTTGGTCTTCTGCCATTTCCTCTTCTGTTCATACGTCCAATATAGTAGTCTTCAAACCAGTCTACAAGTGGTTGGTGTTCAGCAGGTAGAGCTTCCGCTAGAACGGCAAAGGCATCATCTAAATGTTCGATAGGAACAAATGCTAATGCTGTCAACATTCTGCAATTTAAAGCGAATTGTGGATCAGCATTATACTCTCTCGTATATCCCATAGCAGCCACTTGTTTCTTCATATTTTGTGCCAAATGGAAAAAACATCCATTGATGTCGACGCCTGGAAAACAATCTTCCATTGCCTTAAATGCCGCCTGTTCGAAATCGCAATGGATTGCTCTGGGTTGCAAATTTGGTACAATTTGTCTGATCAATTCAAACATACGGGTATATGTGGATCTTGTTTTATTCGGCAGCATGGCATAAAATATTGGATGGACTCCATTATATTTTGTGGCCATAACTGTGTATACTTGTAAAAATAGAGATGGTGCTATAGCAAATGTACCGTCACCATACCACACATCTGAGGTCTGTAGATGTTGCAGCCACGATTCTCTCCCGAAAATCAAAATTCTTTGCAATCCTTCTCCATCATCTGCTAATAAAAAATTTTCTTCTACACCATCTTGTAACGTGTAAACACGATAAGACTCGGGAATTACTAACTCTTCAACAGTTGTCGGATTTGATGGGGCTGCATGAACTTCGTTACGTTTTCGTCTGATGAATTTTCTCATCGCGCCAGTGTTTGGGAGCCGACCATGACAAGCTTGACTTGTATTTCTCAGGCACTCATTGATTACCACTATTGTCCCTTCGTTTGTTTCTGTAGCACGCTTTTCATTTTTGTAACAACTTGTGCTACTTCCACGTCCATCGCCGAGGAGTCGTGAGTGTGAACATTTACTTTCTTGATGACTTCACCATCTCTTGTATGTATTCTTGCTTTGCACGTTTGTTTCCTCTCACACCTCCAAAATTTTAGGGATT
The DNA here is from genome assembly GCA_918026665.1 of Diabrotica balteata. NCBI lineage: Eukaryota > Metazoa > Arthropoda > Insecta > Coleoptera > Chrysomelidae > Diabrotica > Diabrotica balteata. The sequence goes on along the minus strand of OU898279.1, from coordinate 91,640,519 downwards.
CATCGCTTTTACTAACAGCGTCAAAAACATACATGAAACCATCAGTGGTAAATTTCTCTCTTCCTCTGGTCGATAAAATTTTTCGTTCCATAGCTTAAAAATTCTTCGTCTGTATATCGTATAAATACTACTATGAAATATTATAAGACACTACATAAACTCTTAAACTGATCTCTGTTTATATAGCTGTACCCTCAATAATCCAACCAATCAAATCAATAATAGTAGGTACCTACTTAAAATTTCCCTTAAGATTAAAAATCAACAAATTACTTGCATCTCTCGTTAATGACATTATAATGTAATTTTTGAAATCAACAACTAATTTAGTTTTCGAATATTTAAAATCAACAAATAACTTGCATCTCTCGTTAATGACATTATAATGTAATTTTTGAAATCAACAACTAATTGATACATGATAATGTCATTTGGAATTAACAGGTAATTTAGTTTTCGAGGAAATGTTAATAACATTATTATGTGATTTATAGAATTTTGTATTTAAATTTTCGAAGAAACTGCAATAAATATAGGGATAACTATTATTATACTAACTAATGGTAAATATTTTAAAAGCAGATTCCTTTCAAGAAAATATTGTATAATTTAATTTTTTTTAAAAATATACATTCTGCAAATATTTTTGCTTAAAAAAGATATTTTAACAATATTAAAATTCTCCGTCTATATACCATATAATGTATGTCTAATTAAAGTTGAAAAATGTCAGTTATCATCTAATTAGCTCTGGGACAATTAAGAGAACAGCAATTATTATTAATATGCATTAATAAAAAATCCAATATAGGTATTTGCAGAATAAAATATAACAAAATGTTTATAAAAGAAATATATTTAGTTTATTTTTCTACTTGACCATTAATGTTAAAATTGTGTGACCAATGAACTCCAATGTATTTAAATAACTATATTAAAAGATTTTTTTCCAAAAAATTGCCTGACCAATAAACCTCAATGTAGGTATTTAGTCAACTAAAATAAAATTTCTGACGCCGAAATGGCCGACGCCGAAACGGCCTACGCCGAAACGGCCTACGCCGAAACGGCTCTACGCCCAAACGGCCACGCCGAAATGGCCACGCCGAAACGGCGACGCCGAAACGTCCCATTCCGACCTTTACGTACTGCTTGTCTTATTTCGTCCATTATTATATTAAAGAGAAGTGGACTCAACGAGTAACCCTATCTGACTCCGCTTTGTACTGGTATACACTGTGTTAGTTTTCCATGTATATTTGCCTGTATTCGATTTTGAAGGTAGATATTTTCGATGGTTTGTATAAAATTGATTGGTATGTTTCTGTTATACAGTAGGTGTAAGACTTGTTCGACTTGGATGCAATCGAAACCCTTTGTCAGGTCTATAAAACATAGATATGCTGATTTATTGTACTCGATGGCCTTTTCTGTAATTTGTCTTAGGATCGCAGTACCCAGGATCTTCCGGATCTGAATCCTTGTTGTTCATCTGATAAAGTTGTTAGTTTATTAATTTTATTGGTTAGGACTTTTGTGGTAAGCTTAAGTGCGGTGTTCAGTAGATTTATACCTCTATAATTGTTGGGGTCTTCTTTATCTCCTTTCTTGAACATTGGTATAATCATGCAATATTAGTTTTTCTATAAGTTTTATCATCTCTAGGGTTATACTTTCGCCTCCGTACTTTAGAAGCTCGTTGGTTATTCCGTCTGGTTCTGGTGACTTTCTATTTTTGAGCGAATTTAGGGCTATTTCTACTTCCTGAAAACTATCTATATATATTTCTACTAACCTGAAAAATTTCTATTTCGTGTCTTAATTCAGGTACGTTATTGTGTTGATCATTATTATTATTTTCCTTTGCTTTAAACAGTTCCGTCAGGTATCTTTCTCATTCGTTTGCTGGTATGTTATTACATTCCTTCAATTCTGCCATTTCTTTCTGTTGGTTTCTTATAAAGCTCCATATTTGTTTTTGTGTACCGTAGAAGTCGCTTTTCATCCTTTTTGTAAACTGTTCCCAGTGCTTATTTTGTCTTCTTACCAACTGCTTTGTTTTATTTCGTGTTCTTCTATAGTTGTCTCGGGATTCTGGGGTATTTGATGTTTTGTACTTCGTGTAGGCCTCTCGTTTCTCTTTACATTTCTCTTTTATTTCTTTGCTGAACCATGGCGTATTGTTGTTTTTTCTTTTGTTTAGTATGACTTTGCGTTTTCTTAGAGCTTCTGTTACTGCTTCTTCAATGTTGTTTTTAATTTTCTCCCAGCTCGCGTTTATATCTTCGATCTCGTCTATTTGTTTCAGCTGTATCTTCTGTGCTTAGCCTCCTTTGGTACATTTCTCTTGTAGAGTCGTTCCACAATGATTCTACATTGAATTTTTCCTCGGTGATTTTCTTTAGAAAATTTTGTTTTGGTGTTATTTTCATTTTTATCTTCACTAGTACTAGTTTGTGTTCACTCCCTGCGTCTGCTGAGTTTAAATTTTGGATATCTAGAATTTGCTTTGGGTGGATTTTTCTATTAGTGACTATAAAGTCCCCTGGAGTTTTCAAATGTATATTTATACTGGAGCTTATGGTCGAAAAATGTATTATTGATTCTGAGTTAGTTAAAAGCAAAGAGATTAGCCATGAGTTCTCTTTACTCCTGGAACTATTCCATTTCCGATTCGTGCATTAAAGTCATCCAGAAGAATTAAGGGCTCTTCATGAGGTATTCCAGGATGGTTTGAAATTGTTCGTAGAATGCCTCTCGTTCCTCCTTAGGTTGCAGACCTCGGGGCTATAGATAGATATGACATTCTCGTTTTTGGTAGTCCATTGTGATGTTTATATATTATTCTTTCGGAGATATAACGGCAGTTATTTATGTTGTCTTTGAACTTTTTATGGACAAGTATACCTACGCCTGCTCGTCTCGTTCTTCTTTTTACACTCCACTGTATGCTAGGAAATACTGGTTATACTCTCTTTGACCTTTATCTTTCTTCTTGGTTTCTTGGATTGCACAAATGTCTATATTTTTATTTATCAGTTATTCTATTATCTCTTGATCTTTGTTGTTGAAAGAAGTAATGTTCCTAGTAGCTAATTTGATTGAGGGCTTATTTTTCCTTCTCGTTTTCCTTTTCTTTGCGTGGTTTGTCATCTTAGGTTCCGTCTGGTTCCGAGGCTTTATATCGGTTCCTTGAGCCTTGATTCCTTTTACAATGGGTAGGATGCTAACCTGGCCCATCAACCCTCCTCTGTTATCCCGGCTTGGGACCGGATGTGGGCATGAACGCGACTTCTGAGTTACTCAATCCACCCAGTTATCGCGCTCATAACCCCCCAGGAAGAGTTACACCATGTGCCGAGTGCAGCTCTACTAGATTGGCCAGACCAGCCACGCTCTTCAAGGTCGACTAACGTCCCACAAAAGCGACATTAGTATTTCTAAACCATCTTGTGCCCTTGCACAACATGTAATTTCAACTAAACACAGCATCGATTTCACGGATACCAAAATATTGTACAAACAACAAAATTATCATAAGTGATTCATCCTTGAAATGTGCCAATTTCTAAAACATCCAGCTTTCCTAATTAAAAGAACCGACATCGATAACTTGAGCCAGATATATCACTCTCTTATTTTTCTTTTTTTTTTTTTTCGTTTCGAACTGATTTGTAAACAGCGTTCATTCTAGATCTTCTTTCTAACTAGATCTGCTAAACTGTCAATAAAGAGGACTGAATAACGAAGAATACTTCAGAAAGTTGGGTTAATTATGATAATGATGAAGCTCCATGTACCCTTGACTGGAAATTAATCTAAACTTAACCTTAAATTACATAGCATTTTATTAAAAGTACTTACATGTCAGAGTTGTTTTAACTTTCTTCAAATAATTTGGATTAGCATATTGATAATTATCGAGAAAGAACTCAAACAAATCAGTCTTGGTTTTGCTAAAAAATAAATAAAATAATATTCGAGTTCCTATTATAAAACTACTTACATTAAAAAAAATTTGTTTTATCTAAATAAATATATTCCTTAAAAATTACAAAGGCTAGAGTATTAAATACAATCGCTCGATTATTTTAAAATAAAACACTATTAACATTGATTGTGATGGTGCGAAAATAATTTATCAGTAATATAGATTAGGTGGATTACAGAGGCGGGAGAGGAATTCACACAACTCGATACGTAATACGTATTTTAGCATTGTTTTTTACTTAGATAGGAAAACTATGAAATTAAAATCACACTAAGCCTTGTCGTTTAGGTTTTACGGGGAATCCCTCGATTGTAATGCATAATATTGTTTTTTGTTCCCTTCCTGTATGTATTAAAACCCCTCGACTGTTTTGTACGTCCTTTTTATTTTGTTTTTGTGGTTAATATTACGCATAAACACATTGCTGTAGTTTATGAAGTGAATTCATACTATAATATGACAAGAAAATTCAATTTTGAGTTGGGAGGAATTTTGAAATATGAATAAAAAATGCAGAATTTAATGTTTTACATTACAAACGATCACACGTCACGAGAAATGCATTTAGGAATACGGGTCTAGTTTATTGCAGAAGTTTTGTTCTTTTGAAAAACGTACTAATATAATTGAAAAAAAAAACAATTTAAATGTTTTAGATTGTTTGTTGTGGGAAAATTTAAATCCAGCGTTCTTTAGGCGCAAAATTATTTCGGGCCAATGCTTTTTAAAAGCATTCATTTTTTAGAATCCTGAGAAAACTAACAAATATTTTTGAAAAATTTAAACGCAGAATGAAAGATTACATTATTATATCTTAGAATAAACAGAAAGTTTTTTGAATGAGATATTTAAAATTAAAAGTCACACTAAATTTTTTCTTTTTTTTTTTCATCCCTGTAACTTATTAAAATAAACATAGATATTTTCAGAGACTTTTGGCCCCTTTTAATAATGTATTCTTTCATTCTGCGTTTAAATTTTTCAAAAATATTTATTAGTTTTCTCAGGATTCGAAAAAAATGAGAATGCATTTAAAAAGCATTGGCCTGAAATTTTGCGCCTACGCTCTTAACACGTTCAGTGCCACATGTGTCCAGAATGGATATACGCGTCACACTGATTTAGTGGCCGCGTGTATCCAATGTGGATGCACATGTATTTTTGTATTTTGAGCTATGTACATCTACATCAGATACACACCGTCCAAATATCTTTATGGGTGCTTGTAAGTAGTGGCCTACGAAATCCAAAACTGTGGTTGGCCTGCAGGTACTGCGATGATTTTTGTCCAGACATATTTTTAAACAAAATAAAGCAAAATGAAACAATTTATTTATTTTATACATAAAAAAAAATATATAATAAAACATTTGTGGGTTAAAAAAACAAATTAAAAGATAGTATTTTTCGATAAAATGAAAGAAATGATACGATACATAAAAAATAACTACAAAACGTTTATGGCTTCCAAAATACTAAACTAATAACTAATATTCTTTTTTTATAAAACATACAAAAACGAAGTGTTTAAGCCTCTACATAAATAAACAATCTTTTATAAAAAATATCAGTTTGCATTGGTACCCACAAATGCAGTATAAAGCATTTGTGGGTCTCGAAAAAACACACTAAACAATAATATTTTTCGCACGGGTACACATCTAAATTTACTTTGGGTTGCTTGAGATTTTGCAGCTTTTGTATCCGTCTCTTGCGATATTTTCTTATAACAGTTTGCACATGGGCCTTTTTTCTACCAGCACCTTGATTTTCTTCTAAATAGTGTTGGATACCTGTGGTTCTGTAGGCTCATGTGTGTCTATCCGAAAATGTAATAATTCCATTATAAGATTTTCTTTGAATGTTGTGATACATTTTCTTATTTTTCAACCTCTTGATGTAATATGTATGCTTTTACCAGTGCCGTTCCCATAAGGAGCTTAATTGCCAATTTACGGTACCATTTTAGGCCTTTCCTGAGGGATGATGAATAGGCTTTCATTTAATCAGAAAGATCAGAAAAAGGTTTAGATTTGTTATAATCGACAATTATTGTGTGCTTTTGTACTTAACCTCCTTTGTTTCACTGTTACAAGTTGATCATTGTGTTTAGTACTAAGAACTAGAACGTCTCTTTTATCTTTCCCTTTCAGAACAACACCTGTATTACTCTCGGCTGCGACAAGCAGTTGGTCTCGGTTGAGCTTTCTATTTGTATGCGGTATTCCTACTAAGCGTGTCTTCTGGTCTATGAGTGTATGATCTAGTGCAACACTCGTATCGTAATTGTCAGTATGGAGTGTTCTCCCCTGGTCAAGCAGATTTTTTAGGAGTATAATTACTACTCCACTTGCCACCGATTGACTTTCAATTTTTTCAGTACCACGATATACGCTAAGATTATATGTGTATCTTTTATCGACATATAATTTGAAAAGCTTGATACTGAACTTGTGATGTTTATCGATAAGCGGTTTTATCTTATGAAGACGATGTACTGCGACGGCTTTGTTATTATTGAAATGAACCATTTGAAGCAAGAGCTGAAATCTATTTCTGCTCATCATCGATTTTATTCTATTGTGGTATAAAAATGATTTCTGCCAATACGCTGGAATATTTGACAATTGAACAAGTTCATTCCTTATAGTTCCTAAAAATCTCTCAATTTCTTTCGGATTAGTATTTACCCATTTGTTTATTTTTGATCTTCGTAAAATATTGTTTTGCTTGCTTTGCTCAGTATAACGATTTGTTTTAATCACAATATGGTTTATGATGTCATCGGATACGATGAGTTTATAAAAGTGATATGGTGATTTATTACAAAATTGTTCGTATACTTCCGCTTTTACGCCAGCATTTGCTTCAGAAAATATAACCGTTTTTAGATATTTACCTTGGACGGATTTCCATGTCAACTGATCACTAAATTTGAAATATCCACTTCACTTGAAGATGAAGATGTATCCAGTTCAAACTGTGAAATAACATCCTCTATTTTTTGTAAGATGGTACTGGTACTGGCACAGTTATTGCCTAACGTATTAGCATAATCTTCTTTCGTAGTCGATGCTCTACTCGTAGTTGGCAGAGAAATATCTGTAACAATCATTTGTCATGAGAATAAGTAAATCATATGTTAGTTTTAAAATAATATTTTGAAAATGTGTAGTAGCCACTACCAAAATTCGCAACATAAGGAATGTTGGTCGCGTTTGTAACTAAAATCAGTAAAGCATTCACACTTACCTTCAGCTGATATCATGCCAGATCTAACTCTCTTGCGTTTGGGTTTTTTCACATTTTCAAAAGAAGAGTCACTGTGACTGTTTTTGGAACCTTCCATGGAATAGTGGTCCGATAAGTATACACCTCCAAAAAGCGAATTTTCGTCGTCAGACATTTCTTGCATCGGTTTTTGTAATTTTTCATGTTTTTTCTCGTACCTTATTTTTTATCGCAAAGGTAGTAACTTATTAAGCAAACTATACTTTTCACGAAAACAACACACCGCAAGTAACGATAACGTACAACCTACTGCCAAAATTTTTTTGACTAGTTCCAGCCTGAAACAAATGATGAATGAAACACATGATCTGCAGTTTGCTTAAAGTATTGCCAGGGATGGATCCGCGTTGAATACACACGACCACAATAATAAAATAGGCTTATTATGGCCACGTGTATCCAATGCAGCTACATACCAAAAATGACATCATGTAACAACCAAATCATGTTTTTACAAGTTTTTCTTAAACTGCCATACTAAGACTATGTTTTATAATCTGCTGTATTCACGAAATATATAAAGAGTACCATACACAAAAATGTATGAAACCGACACAAACAAAATACTAAAAGAATTAGATATTATCAAAAAAGAATTAAAAAGCACCATAGAAGAAAGTCAAAACAAAATCTTAGAAAGTCTAAACGATAAAATTAAACGGCTGGAGAATGAAAATTTATCTCTGCGAAAAGCCCTAGAAAGTATGCAAATAACTTGCAAGAAAAATAATCTAGTAGTATTTGGATTAGAAAAATCTACAATTTCGGAAATCCCGAAGCTGTGTAGTGATCTAAGCAACGCGCTAAAAATAGACATTTCAGAAAAAGATATAAGTGACGTATACTGCATGGGCAGTACGGATAAATGCCCAATTAAAAATTGAATTAACTCGACATTTTAAAAAAACTGAAATTCTGAAGAATGGAAAAAATTTAAAGGGCACTGGTATATTTATATCACCTGATTTAACAAAAAGTCAGCAGGAAGATCTTAAGATCTTAAAAAAAACACTTAAAAATTGTAAGAGAAGAACAACCAGAAAAAAACAGCTATATACGGGGCAAAAAACTGTTTATACACCATCAAAGTTATACGCCCAAAGAACTTGAAGAAAACCCAACTTTTTCGGAAGAAGAGGATAAAATAAACCGAAAAATACCCAAGACTAACGAAACGAAGCCAACGTCAAAAAAACATCCATCTATGTCTGCTGTTACTGGAAAATCAACCAAGCCACAAAAGTCATCCACTACATAATCCTTCGTCTGAAGACAAGAAAAAAAGGAAAACCAGGTCAAACGAACAACATTAATTTAAGTGTAATGTTAATCGTGCGGTAAAAATTTGTGTGTGCTAGTTAAAAAAAATGGATATCTATGTTGGAGACTACGAAGAAGAAAAAGTGGACACAAAATGTGTAAGTAGTGATAGTTTTAATAAGGATTACTCAGTGACAATAAAAAATGACTTAAAAATAATTCATTGTAATGTTAGCAGTATAGGTAAGAATTTTGATAATTTTTGTTCGTTTTTGTCAACTCTAAATGTCAACTTTGATATTTTAGTTCTCACGGAGACACACATTCAAGATGATATTGATAAAACCCCATTTTTGTTAAAAATTACCATTTATTATACAATTATGGCGATTTAAAACAAAAATGATAAAGTTATTATTTACATTAAATCTTCTATAAACTATGAATATTCAGTTGTACCATTAGGGAACATCAAGTGATTTGAAGTCATTTTAAATTATAATACAACAAAAATCTGTTTGAGTGCTATCTATAAATCACTGATAGTAAACATAAACAATTTTAATCAGGATTTGCATCAATACCTCATAAGTAAAAAACGAATGTGTTTTCATATATTAGTTGGTGATATTAATATTAATTTTTTTGAGGATCTAGATCACACTGAAGAATACCAGAATATTCTAGCTTCACAAAATTTTTTGTCTTATATAAATAAAACAACTAGACCTAGAACTCAAACTTGTATAGACCATTTCTTTATAAAAAGACCTGCTGATTACACTAACATAACTTCATTTATATTTGAAAATCATACTAATTCAGATCATTATCCAATCGCAGTTTTCCATTTCTAATCTAAACAAAACCAAAGAAAACAAAATAATAATAAAAAAGTACATCAACTACAAAAATCTAAAAAACAATTTGAAGCAGGAAAAGTGGTTGGATATTTACAATAAAACAAATAAAAATCAAGCGGTAAAACTTTTCATTGACAAAATTTTAAATTTAATAAACAAAAATACAATTATTTTAAAAGGAAATGATCTAAAAACCACTTTTAAAAAAGATTGGATGACAGGGGAACTTTTAAAGTCTGTACAGGAAAAACACAGATTGTATGATCAGCTAATCCAAGATCCCTCAGATAACTTAAAAAAACAACGATATACAGACTATAAAAATAAATTAAGACACTTAGTTAAAACTGCAAAAAGAAATTATACAAAACAACGAATTGAAAAAAATAAGACCTCTTCTTCATCACTTTGGAATGTAATTAATTCATTGTGTGAAAAAATAAAAGGAAATACAAAAATTGATTCGATTAAAACCAAAACAGGAGAAAAAATAATTGACAGAAAAGAAATTGCAAATGAATTTAATACACATTAATATACAGTACATTGGGACAAAGGTATGCACAAAAAATACCCAGTTGTAATGAACAGATTGAGGACATAGATAGGATAGAAAGCAGCACGTACTTGTATCTCGTTGACCAAAAAGAAGTGGTAAATGTAATACAATCTTTAAAACACAAAAAATCTCCTGGCTGGGATGGGATCAAGACAGAAACCATCAAACAAATTAAGGAAGAAATTATTACTCCTTTAACTTTTCTCATTAATGCATGTTTTCAGGATGGTTGTTTTCCAGAATGTCTAAAAATAGGCAAAATCAAACCTCTGTTTAAAAAGGAAATAAAGAAGACGTGATTAATTACAGACCAGTATCTTTGTTGTCTGTTTTTTCCAAAATATTTGAAAAAATTTTAAAAAATAGATTGGTGAGTTTTTTGGATAGGTTTAGTATAATATCGGATTGTCAATACGGTTTTAGAGAAAGAAAAATCTACACAAGATGCTATTTGTAAACTAACATCACAAATATCAGAAGCTTTTGAGTCTAATAAACGTAGTTTATGCATATTTGTCGATCTCTCTAAGGCGTTTGACACGATATCTCACGGGATCTTGTTAGAGAAACTTGAGAAGTATGGTCTGAGAGGACGTGTTTTGACATTACTAAAATGTTACTTAACAGACAGAAAACAATTTGTAGAAATTGATGGTGTCGAAAATGATCCTGAAGTAATTAATTATGGCGTACCGCAAGGGACCGTTTTTAGGCTCTCTACTCTTTACACTCTATGTTAATGACATGCTTAAACTAACAACTGATGGAAACATAATAAGCTTTGCTGATGACACCCGCAATTTTTTATAAGGCCGAAAATTGGGAAGATCTTAAAACTATAGTTGAACAAGACTTCAAAGTTATAAAAACATGGATGCAAATAAAATTCTCTGCCAACTTTTAACTTATTAAAAATAAATAAAAAACAACAAATATTTAAAGCAGAATACATAAAATATTTAGAAGTTTTAATTGACAGGCACATTAAATGGGACTTACAAATAAAAAATATTATAAAAAAATACGACGACTGTTACCAAAATTCCGCTATTTAAAAGAGTTTTTAGATGTTGAGCAGCTTAAAATGCTTTACCTGTCTTTAGTACAATATCATCTTGTATATGGGATTTTAGGATGGGGTGGCGTAGCTGATTGCCATCTGGTGACCCTTCAAAATACTCAGAACTGGTTTCTTAAACTAATATATGGAAAACGAACAACATATCCCTCAGACCAACTTTTTCATGAAACTCAGGTTGTTGATGTTCGGCAATTGTACTGCTTAGAGCTACTTAAAAATATTCATAAAGATAAAATACCTCTTAAAGTAAAAGTGTCAAATTATTAAACAAGAAGAAAATTGAATGTTGAATGTCTTCACACTTCAAAAACAATCACGCAACGGTCAATTAAATATTTTCCCCAAGAATATACAATCAATTGCCCATAAAATTTTAAAAATATCAAAAATTTTTTTTGTATAAAAAATTAGTTAATGCTTGGGTAAAAGAAAAAAGGGAGTTGTGTAACAATTTAATAAATTTAAATTATACTAGATAAAAAAAACGAAACAAATTAGATTAGATTAGAAACTGTAAAAATAAAATAATAATTTGTAAAAAAAACATTAAACCTGTTAATATTAGACAGATTAAGTCAACAAGCATGTTAAATGCTTTAAAGACTTTTTTTACGTTTATGTTACTGTAAGTAAACTGAAATTGAAATTGTAAATGAATGTAATACTTATTGATTTGAATAAACGTATATTATTATATTTGTTTTCTTCATTTTGACAACTTCGGCCTGTGGAACCCTATTTTTGTGTTACCATGGTGGCACTCAATGTGTTAAGCATATTTCAAATGCCTCAAATTTGTTGCCAAAACTTAAAACTAAAATGGCATGCCATAGGTTTTAAAGATTAGTAAGAATCATAAAAAATGGCAAAAATCGCGCCACGTTTATTTATTTAACACCTGTATAAAATCTGAGCAAGATTTTTGTCGATAGGTCACTTGAATCAAAAGATATCGAATTTTTACCGTCGAGCTAATACAAATTGTATTGAACATTGATTTCGTGCGCTTAACTGACATGCAAAATCGACGGTGGCTTCAAGCGTTGTTTGTAAGAGAACGGTTCATTCCACAGAAAAAATGCATAACGCTATAATTTTCGTTTAATATTATCTCGGCTACATTTTTTATTTGAAACATATTTTTCTAAGTTGTAGGTATAGACTCTTTTCGCATTGTCGTCTCTGAATAGTTGTCTTATTACATGAAACATAGCCTTATAGACATTAACTTATAATATATAAAATATAACTTCAAATTAGGTATTTTTTAAATAAATTTAGAAAAAAAAATGTAATTCTTACCGATTTTCCATATTTTCGTTGGACATTATATTTAAAACAATGTGCAACAGACTTTTGAATTCCTTGTTGGATTTTGCGTTCGTAATTACTTGTTTTACAATATCCAAATGCAAAAAGTTATTTTTAGCCGCTTCATGAGAACTGTTGTTCTTCTTTTTCTTCTTTTTCTTCGATTTCGTTTTAATATTACTGCAAGATGCATCTTCGTTAATCGGTTGAATGTTGTTTTCCTCCTCGTTTTCTTTCTTTTCTGTTTTTGCATTGTTTTTCGTGGATAACTTTACCTCCTTAGATTTACTATCAGATGAAGTGTTTGCTTTTGATTCCAACGGATTTGTTGGATCTTTTATGCAAGAAACGGTATTATTTATTGTTTGAGTGTTGTTTTTACCTTTTTTATCTTTCTTATTAGCTTTTCCTTCTTTTAGAATCGTGTTTTTATCTGTATGCAAATTTACATCTTTAGGTTTAGTATCAGATGAAGTATTTTCTTTTGATTCCAACTGATTCGTTGAATCTTTTACGGAAAGAACGCTACCAATAACTATGGTTCCACTGTTGTTTTTCTCCCCGTTTTCTTTCTTGTCGGGTTTTTCTTTTTCGATGTAGTACTGTTATCCGTAGGCAAATTTAGCTCCTTAGTCTTACCACCAGATGAAGTGTTTTCTTTTGATTCCAACGAATTTGTTGGATCCTTTATGCAAGAGCTATTACTCATTGGTTGACTGTTGGTTTTACGCTTTTTTTGTTTCTTAGCATTTTTGGGTTTAATATCAGATGAAGTATGTTCTTTTGATTCTAACTGATTTGTGGTATCTTTTACGGAAAGAACGCTACCATTAATTATGGTTCCACTGTTGTTTGTGTCAACCGTTTTTTGCCTTGTCAGGTTTTATTTTTTGCAAAGTAGTATCGTGATCTGTTCCAGTATTGTTTTTATCCTCGCTTGTTGATACATTTGCCAACGTTTCGGACATTTGTATATTTCCAGAGGCATTGGACTGTTGTTGTTTAGAAGTTTCTCCGTGAATAATCAATTTACTACAGTTAGGATCATTACTTTTAGTTTCTGTAGCATTGTCTTTTTTCACAATGGAATTGTTATCTGTAGGTAGACTTATTCCCTTTTTAATTTTTTCAGTTGATGAAAAAAGTTTCTCGGGATACTGCAACCAAGACATAGTCTTAAAAACGTGTCTTGGCAACTTGTGGATTCTTATCTGAAATAAAACTTGATATTAGAAAATGCATTTATAAATAGATATTGTCAATATAAAAAAACTACGCATCTATTAATAAATTCATGCATTAGTTTAAACAAAAAATTTTATATTTTCTTTACTTAAATGGTGCGTTTATATAATAATATACAATTACTTCTTCATATACTATATTTTATCAAATAGTGAGTTACACCATCCTTAAGTTTTGAATGTAAGAACACTGCCATTAGCACGGATACAAAAATCCAAAAACAAAAACAAGATATATGGTTAGTGTAATTCGCATAGTGAGTAACTTCATTTTTTGTTAAATATGAGTTTTTGCGCCATCTGGTACAACGATATCATTTATCTTTAGTCTGAAAAATAACCATCTCCGCAGCATTTAACGTTTCGCAATAAAAGCCGTCTTTAAATTTAACGTTTCGTAAAAAACAAAGAAGAATTTTTTAAACAAAATTTTATTTTTGACAATATGTCAAAAATAAAAATTTTTAAGTTAGTATTTATGACATTTAGGCCGGTTTGTAGCTATTCTATTTTTGTTTACAAATTCAATTTTATTCTTAAGAAACTTCATCAAAATTTTTCAGAGAAACATTTATTAGAAAGAATAAGACATTTTTTTATTAATATTTTTTTGTATTTAATATGTAAGCAGTAGTTTTTATATAAAAAACTAATTTTATTTGGTGAGTTAACAAAAAATTTTTTATTTCTAGTTCAACTTTGTAAGATATTTTGTATTTTTTAGAAGCTCTTGATAAAAATTGTAATCACAATTGAAAGCTCGAGTAAAAAATAGTCAACAAATAGCTTTTTATTGACTTTTATTGACTCCAACCCATCAAAAACAGTTTTATATATATTATATATATATATAATATATATATATATATATATATATATAATATATAATATATATATATTATAATATATATATATTGAATAGTATGGGAATAATCCTGCTATTTAAAAAAGGAGACAAAAAGGACATAAAAAATTACAGACCCATCTCACTGCTGTCGCAAACGTATAAATTATTCATGAGGATTATCAACAACAGGCTAGCACACAAAACTTGACTCATATCAACCAGTAGAGCAGGCAGGATCAGAAAAGGATATAGCACCACTTGACCATCTTTTAACAATTAGGACACTGATAGAGAAAGCTAACGAATATCATTTAGATCTGCATTTAGCATTCGTTGACTATGAGAAAGCTTTTGATAGTGTGGAAATGTGGGCAATAGAAAGAGCTATAAACAACTGTAGAATAGATTCCAGATACAGAATGCTAATACACAATATATATAAGAAAGCAACAATGACAGTACAATTGGAAGAAAACACAAAACCTATACCAATTAACAGAGGAGTGCGACAGGGCGATGTTATTTCTCCTAAATTATTTACATTAGCACTGGAAGATGTTTTCAAAACAATGGAATGGACAAACATGGGAATAAACATAAATGGAAAGAAACTAAACCATCTAAGATATGCAGACGATGTAGTAATAAATAACATCAAGTTTTGAAGAACTACAAACTATGCTAACCGAACTAGCCAAGGAATCTGAACAAATAGGCCTAAAAATGAATTTTACCAAAACGAAAACAATGACAAACACACAAGATAATAGAAACGTAATACTAAATGGAATCACAATAGAAGCGGTTAATGATTATATATATTTGGGACAGATAATAAAAATAAATAAGGAAAACCAAACAGCGGAGGTAAAAAGAAGAGTCAGATTAGCCGGGCAGGATTTGGGAAATTAAAATGGGTCCTAAAGAATAAGAAAATACAACAGTACTTAAAAACAAGAGTGTTTGACCAGTGCATACTCCCAATTCTCACATACGCATGCCAAACATGGACTCTGACCAAAGCAAACATGGATAAGATAGTGAAGACACAAAGAGCCATGGAGAGAGCAATGTTGGGAGTAAAAATTAAAAGACAAGAAGCAAAACATCTGGATAAGAAACAAAACAAAAGTCAAAGACGCCAGGTCAACATATAGCCAGGCTAAAATGGAGTTTTCGCAGGTCATAACGCCAGACAAACAGACAATAGTGGAACAACACAATACAACAATGGAGACCATGGACAGGAAAGAGAGCAAGAGGACGACCCCAGATGAGATGGGGAGATGACATTAGAAAGATAGGAGGAATACACTGGAAACAGAAAGCACAAAACAGAAGCGAATGGAGGAAACTGGGGGAAGCCTATGTTCAAAATTGGACGAATTAAAGGGCAAAAGAAGAAGAAGAAGATGGGAAATAAACAACAACCTTGCTTCAGTCTTTTTGTTACCTGAAAACCATTAGAAACCTTCCTATTTTAGCTTTTGATATTGTGTTGTTATATAGATCTTTAATAGCGTCGATTAGTGGAACGCTGATACTGATTTTCTCCAATACTTCCCACAATTTCGCAACAGGCACGGTGCCATATGCTTTTGTTAAATCTACTAACGACATAAAATTGTAAATAAAAGTTCGTTTACTAAAATGCTACGTATTTTCCGTTCTTTTATATGACGTAGAGTCATGGACCTTAACAGAAGCATCACTAAAGAGACTCGAAGCATTTGAGATATGGTGCTATAGACGCATGTTGAGGATTTCCTGGATAGACAGAATTACCAACGAAGAAGTACTACATAGAATGGGTAAAGAGCGCGAACTAGTCGTAACCATAAAACGTCGCAAACTAGAATACCTCGGCCATATAATGTGCAATGAACAACGACATGACCTACTTCGGACCATACTTCAAGGTAAAGTGCATGGGAAAAGAGGTCCAGGACGGAGAAGAATATTCTGGCTGCATAACCTGCGAAAGTGGTTTAACTTAACCACTACCAGACTTTTCAGGGCAGCAGTCAACAAAGTCAGAATAGCCATGTTAGTGTCCAACATCCGTAACGGATAGGCACCATAAGAAAAAGAAATCTACTAAAAGTAAATGCACTGCTCGAGATCTCAGTGTTCTTTTCTCGAGTATTTGGGATAAGCAGAAAATACTATCTATTGTGGACCGTCCTGCTCTGAATCCGTTTTGTTCTTTTGATTTAAAAGGACGGTATTCTTCGCATATGCGTTCATTTATAATTCTCCCATATAATCTGCTAAGCGTGCTCGTAACTGTTATACCCCGATAGTTATTGAAATCTTCCTTATTTTCTTTTTTATGGATAGACGTATCCATCCTTCTTTCCAACTCTGTGGCACTGGTTCTTCGTGCAAGTGCCCATTGAAAACTTCTGTTAGTATCTCGAATAGTTTGTTGGTTCCATTTTTTATTAACTCTGCATATTTTCCCTCTGGACCCAGAGCACGTTCATTTTTCAACAATGATACAGCTTTTTTAGTTTCTTCGATGTTAATTGTTGGTGGCTCCCCTTGAATCTTGATCTGCTTTTTCATTTCCATAAATACCTGTATGTGAAGGTACCCAAATGAAAGCCGCTTTCCTTCTCAATGATAGGAATGTTTCTAGTTCGTTTTTTATATTCTATATAATAGGGTTCTTGGTATATATTTATAATGCACTTCGTCGTTCTACTCTTTTCGAAGAAGCTTAGGGCCTCCAAAATAGCTGTATCCTCGCCTGTTAGTATAATGCAGTTTGTTCGTATCGATATGCTATAAGAATTTTCTTTACAGTAGTAAGCAGCAATTAGGATAGTGGTCTAAAATTTTCATGAATAGAGATTTAATCATTGTGGAATTTGTAGTTGATTTGGGATACTTTGTAAGTGTTAAGTCAATAGTTAATAAATGGCTTGTCCGTGGAGGATAGGTTGCATTTATATGTAGCGATACATTAAGTTGATTCCTATCGAATGTTCTGAGCTTAGAAAGTTGATTCCTTCTATTGTTAGGAGAAAGACTAGGGTTAAAGATGTGGAAGAATACAGGATGCTGGGATGATATATTTGCAATGTAGTTCAAGAATAGTTGCTGTCGTCGATATGTAAGGGAGGTTCTCCTTAAAAGCTAGTCTTAAAAGCGCCCAGTGCTAATCTCAAAGCTGTAGATTGAATACTGTTTAGTTTTTTAAAGTGGTTTTACATGCAACATCGTAACAAATACAACCATAATCGATTTTAGTTCTAATAAGCGATTTGTAAAGCCTAATTTATATTTTATAATAAGCACCCCAAATATTTTTGTATAATATGTTGAGTATATTTAATTTATTTTGGCAGGAAAGCTGGAGTTTATTTATGTGCGAATTCCAATTTAAAGTTATCTCAAAAGTGAGACCTAGAAAGTTTATTTATTTTGACTGTTTTAAAGGCAAATTATTTAATGTTAGACTAGTTGTGAGGTGATGCATCAAATTGTTGACAATCGGAATGCTTATCTCCCGCTATTTGTATTGGTTAACGCAAGTCAGTAGTTGCTCTTGAACTTTACCTTAAAAACCTTTAATTTTTGCTTAAACTTTGCGTGTTGTTTCATCTATCATAAAAAAGTCTATTTTTTATTATTATTTATGCAACTCCGCCTCCGGTAATTGCAGGGTGGATTGAGTAGCTCAGTAAATGCCGATGCCGGTCCCAAGCCCGGATAAAGGAGGAGGGTTGAGGCGATGGGCTAGCAACTCATCCCTTGTCAAAACAAATAAATGCTAAAAATTTCGACCAAAAGCCTCGGAATAAAAGGGATGGATCAAAACAAAGACAACTAATGCAACGGAAAAGGAAAATGATATTGGCTACATGGAATGTACAAGGACTTAGATCCAAACAAGCAGAAGTATTTAAAGAATTAGCGGAAAGAAAAATAGATATATGTATTCTTACCGAGACCAAGAAAAAAGGAAAAGGAAATGAAGAGAGGAGAATATATACATATATACAGTGGGGTTAGTAAAGATAACAGAGCTAAGAGAGGAGTCTTCTATTGCCATTCGAAAAAACTTAAAAACAATATTAAATCGTGGACTGAAGTAAATGAACAACTGCTGATACTGGAAATGAAAAAGAATGGGAACAACATCGTAATTGTCGGAGTGTATGTCCCAAATGAAGATGCAGATCCAGAAAATAAAGACAATTTCTAGAACAATATAAATGATATACTCTCTGAAATTAAAGAAAACTGTGAAATCTTTATATTAAGAGATTTAAACAGCAGAGTAGGGAGAGAAAAAAATAACAGAGTCGTAGGAAGATATGGAGAACAAATAACCAATGACAACGGAATGCGTCTTAGAGATTTTTGTGAAACAATGTATCTCAAAATTATGAATGGATTTTTTCAACATAGAGACATACACAAATTTACATGGATACAACCTACTAGGAATCTGCGCTCGATAATCGACTATGTAATCCAACGTCAAACTTCCCAACTAAAAACAACTGACGTAAGAGTATACCGTAGATCAGAATGTGGATCCGACCATCGTTTACTTATGGCCAACGTGATAGTTAACTATCGCTAAAACAATAACACTCAGGTTTAGAATATATAAAAGGGACAAGAAGTAATATCTCCTAAATATAACCTAGAAATCTTAAAAGAAGATTCAACGAAATTTCTTTACAAATTACGACTGGCCACAAAATTACAGAATGTGGATCGAAAAAATATATCAGCTGAAGGATTATACCAGCAACTTAAAAAATGCATTCATGAGGCTGCAAGTGAAGCTTTGGGGTTATAAAGACAAACATGAAACAAAAAATCAAGAATGGTGGTCGGAGAATATGCAAACTTTAGTCAACAAGAAGAAAACTGCTTATCAGAAATGGATGTCAACGATAAAGAATGAAGATTACAAGATCTATCAAAAATTAAATCGAGATGTAAAAAGAGAAGTAGTGAAAAGTAAAAAAATGAGATGTGGGATCGAAGATGTGCAGAGGTGGATAGATATATGGGTGGAACAAAAGTTGGACAAGCTCGGAAGGTGATAAAGTCTCTCCGGAAGGAAGGAAAGGAAAAATCTAACTTACAGTTAATAGATCTAAAACAGTGGAAACACCATTATGAGGTCTTACTAACAGAGGATAGTTGTAAATTCCAAGAGATAGAAATGGAAGAAATATGCAAACACACACAAATAATTGAGATAACCGGAGAGTCAAACGATGCTCTCAAAAGATCGAAAAAAGGTAAACAGCAGGTCCTGTAGATATCCCAATTGAGTTGGTAAAGTATGGACTAAAAATATTACATGAGATGTTGGTTCAACTATTTAACAAATGCTTAAAAGGACAAAATATCCCTGATGATTGGAATATTGGATACATCAGCTCAATATTCAAGAAAGGGGATAAACGCAAATGCTCTAATTATAGGGGAATAACTGTTATCAGCTCAATCGGGAGGTTTTATGGTCGAATAATAAAAAAAAAAGAATAGAGTCAGAATACGAAGACATAGAAGAACAAAATGGATTTCGTACAGGAAGATCGTGCGGTGATGGTATATTTGTTCTGCAGCAGGTAATCGAAAAACGGAAGGCAAGGAACCTATCTACCCACCTATTGTTTGTAGATTTATGGAAGACATACGATACGGTACCTTTGAAAAAATTGTTTCAAACATTGACGAAAGTAGGTCTCAGTAGAGAGTATGTGGATGTTATCGCAAATATATACAAAAATGCAAGAAGTGTCGTTAAGGAAGGCGACTTATCATATATATAAAATATAATAAAAATATATATTCAATCATCGCTAGAGCAGTGGAGGAAACAAGTATCCGGAATGGGAATAGACATAGGCGATAGTAAATGTCTAACAACTTTATTTTTCGCAGATGATCAGGTAGTCGTCTCGAATGATGAGGAAGACATGGACTACATGTTTAGAAAACTAAAGAAAGAATATGAAAAATGGGGCCTCAATATGAATATGTCAAAGACAGAATATCTTAAAATAGGAGATGATAAAAAAAAATCCAGAGTTAGAAATTAGAAACACAAAAACATGAAAGGAATATAAATATCTCGGATCTATAATATCTAAAGAAGGCCCTACCACAAGAGACATCAAAAACAAAACGCAGCAGGATAAAAAAGGGTTAACATTCTAAACTCTCTACTATGGTCTAAAGATATTAAACAAGAAACGAAATTGACTTGCCAAATTTTGTTGACATAAGTCTTGAATAAAGTTTTAATATCTGATATTGGTATACCCGTTGTAGGCGAAATGTTCACATTGTTTGCTTCAAACGCTGTTTTGTTTGCTATCTCGTTACCAGTTATTTCGACATGGGATGGGACCCACATAAATGATATGGTTGTCTCAGAAAATTGGAGCTGTTGCAAAGCGTCTTTAATTAGGAATATATTGATTTGTGTAGGATAAATATGTTTAGTAGCCTGTAAAGAAATTACCGGATCTGATAATATTAGTATTTGTTTTTCATTTGTCAATTTACAATGATTTAGTGCGTCAAGTATTGCTTGGAGCTTTGAAGTATAGATACTATAGCCGTCAGTTAATCTAATGGCAACAAATACGTTTTCTGATACAGAAGCAGCTGCTACTCCGTTGCAATATTTAGAGGCATCAGTGAAGAACAATTTGTAAGTGGAATATTTGAGTAAATTTACATGATACTAAAGCCTAGCCTCAGCAGAAATGTGAAATGTGTGAATGCGCATCATGATTAAGTAAGGAGAGGTCTACTATTGGTAAAGAAACTATCCAAGGAGGTGCCTGGTATATTTTTATGGGCGCCAAGGTGATTTGATTGACATAATACATAGTTTTTTAACTCGTTTGTTAAATGGTACTGTCTTGATGGTGTAATTTGTGTATTGTTCTAGTGATTCTTCCGATACTAAACTTGCTAGAAAGGCACGATCCTTTACGCTTAGAATTTTTTTAAGCGTAGCATAGTGATAGATGTTGTCTTCTGAGGTATAGTGGCATTTCTCCTTGAATGCTTCTTATTAGAGTAGTTCTAAAGGCTCCAAAGATTAGTCTTAGAGATGTGGTTTGAAAAAAAACTAGTTTTTTTAGTTGATTTTTATTTGCTGTTTCATAACAGATGCATCCGTAGTCGAGTTTGCTTCTTATTAATGTCTGATATATATTTAGAAGAATTTTAGTATCTAAACCCATCTAAGATTGGATAAAACTCTTAGTAAATGTATTCTTTGTTGACAGGATTTAATCAAATTGTTGATATGTGAAGTCCAGGTGAGTTGTGAGTCAAGAATTACGCTCAAAAATTTGATTTCGCGGACTTGTTTCAGAGAATAACCATTTAGACACAAGTTAAAGTTGTATTCCGCTCTTCTTTTGTCAAACAATTTTTTAAAATTTTTATTTTTTGTACCTACATATTTAGCGTTTAGTAATATGCATACCTATTTTAAAAGTCAGTAATTCTTCTCTTTCAAATTTATTTATATTTAAATGCTTCCGTATTTAGTATGGAATGATTTTCGTTAAAATCTAGTTAAATAAAAAAAATTCTGTGTAAAGTTAGTTTTTTATATTAAACTATAAAGTAAAATAAGACTGCACGTTTTATTTTTGTTACAGAAATGCCTAAAAGGGCAGACAGGATTATACAGGACGAGTGCCGTTCAAACACTCTGAAGACAAGTTAGACAACACTGAAAAAAGTGCCCTTTTCAAGTTAAAAAAATGAAACAAAATACCATTGACAACGTTATTGCCGTGCAAACAAACAGTATGCAGGCAAATAATAACAGTCCAATTATTGATGATCTCGAGAAATATGCTAGAGAAACTGAAGAAATGCTTATTAATCATGTTTGTGAGGAAGAAACGTACATCATAATGAATTTGGGTGATTTTAATATTACAAGAACGGTCACTAATGGCACAGAAAGATCATAAGAATACATCTCGTGCATGCAACAAACTAACTGCCAAGACAATGAAACGTCCAAAGACCAAGACTTCATAATCATATAAGCAGAGATGGGAGAAGAGATAGGTAGTGGTTTTGAAGAATTAATGAGTAATGAATGATGTAAAGGAAATGATCCGAACAACAGGACACTGAAATAAAAAAAAAATCAACGAAGCGTTCAAGGTCTAAAAAGAGTAAAAGAGACAAAAACAAATGAAGCAAACACGAGAACTGCAAGAATTGAGAAATTGGGCTTAAGTATGAGGGAGAAAAAAGAGAAAATGATTCATGGAATTACAATATAAAGGTGTCAAAAACTATGAAACCTCGTTGCAACTGTAAGTTAGGTAGGGACGACAAGACAAAATTGAAATGTGGTTTTATTTCTGAGAAGGCTAGATACGAAATATTCGACAACTTTTGGACAAAAACTTGGGTGAGAAAAAAACATTTGTCAATACATTAATAATTGTGAAATCTACAGAGAGACTATGGGAAGAACGGGAATATTTTTAAATACATTCTGTATTGGAGAAATTGCCATAAAAAAGTGGGCCAGAGAAACAGTTAAAAATAATAAGGAAGTTGAAAAGAAGTCAAAAAGCGGTGAAGCATTAAAAAAATTTTTCATAGTAAATTTATCTATGCATAGTACGTAGATTTTACGTCCAGGGACGTCCGGACCAAAACTGGACGTATATTGGACGTCCATAGGACGTCATGCGTTACTAGGGTTTCTAGAAACTGTAATATATTGTGATAGTGCATAATAACGGTTTCTTGTTCTCAACGTAGTTGCAGTAGCAGAAGCAATGTTAATAAAAAATCTTCAGGAATATCGTTCCACAGGTTAGTATACAAATATGTAAACAAAGTAATGGCCCGTACTTCAGAGAATAAATTAATACTATTTGACTGTATTAATTTATCTTTATATATAATATATCGTGTTTTTAGTGTTTACCGTGGGATAAATAAATCATAGTTTATTAAAAATGTATTACACTTTTTTAGATTATGATTAAATCTTTTGAATAACTAGTCATATTTGTATATAGGTTATTCCACGAATATACGACTGTTTGGAATTATTGCTACAACGAATATTTTACTGTACAAGTAGAAGTATGAAAGTAAATTGGTCTAATTATTATTCCATAAAAAAAAGGATCTTCTGTTACTATTACATATAAACTAAAATTATTTCAGTTAGTAGATGTTTAGATAGACGCAAAATTTATTGTGAAAATTATTCCGAAAATAACAAAAAAAATTACGTAACCGCTCCTACAAATAAATACAATGACCTCTATGAAGTTAAAATGTGTTCATCGGCCATTTGGGTTGGATTTCGGTGAAATGTAAACACCAAAGAGGCGCGCCGGGTATCTTTATTACTTTACTACAACGGCAATAAAAAGAAATATAATATTTTTAATATAAATATAAAGAAATTGGCAGAACGATGGTTCAGAAACCAGGAAAAGAATCTAGTATTCCACTTTGTTAGTTTTTTGTTTGCTTTGAGTGGATATACTCTTAAAAGTTCTGAAAGTAACGGGTATAACATGGCGGCTATTGATAGTTAAAGTACCGAGTCATTACAGATATTAAAAAGTAACGAAAATTTACATACAGTTTCATAAATCGCCGACTGATTTTAGTTTTAAAAACAATCCGTATAGAGGTGTCCGGTGAAGAGACGTGTCCGTTAAGAGAGAGTTTAGTGTAGTGTATTTGTTTGTAATGGTGATTAGGAGAATAAGAGTAAGAGTAAGTTTTTTTTGTTTTTTAATACTAATTGAATATTCGACTAAATAAATTAAACTATTTAATCACTTAAGTATTGTTACACTTTGTTTAAATCACTTAATTCAAAAACCAACTTGTTTACAATACTAAAGTCAATGAGAGTAATTATGCGAGTATACTTCAAAATCTGAATTACAACTATTCTATAAACTATCAATTCTATATTTAGATCATAACTTCATATTTAAATCTAAGTTGTATATCTGTCATAACAGTATTTTAAAAATGGGGAGAATTTACCATTGTACAATTCAGCACATTGGACCATTTAAGTCGACACCTAAAGCGAATTTAAAACAGTCGTATATTCGTGGAATGGAGTATAGTAGTTTTTATTATTATTGAGTCTGGCCCTGATGTCACCGCCATATTGGTATTATAGTTAGCCACTCCTACCTATGCCGTTTTTCCTACATACGTTAATATGCTTATAGCTTCTCCATAGATTTCTAACTCGATGATTCTATGATAGAAAGATTGGGTTAACTTTACCGAAAGTACAAGCTGAATATAGCCGCAAATGTCAAAAATATTTCGGCTTAGCAATTAGCAGTGTTGGCATGTTCTTATAATGCATATGTTGTATGCTTCAAATATAAAGAGATAAAGCTTTTAAAAAGTACATTTTCATTATACTATTTTATGAATTCAAATGCAAATGTCAAAATATTTCGGCTTAGCAGTGTTGGCATGTTCTTATAATGCAATAGTTGTATGCTTCAAATATAAAGAGATAAAGCTTTTAAAAAGTACATTTTCATTATACTATTTTATGAATTCCGCAATTTTTAATTTATATGAAGCAATAACGGGTAAATATTTGTCTCTTTTGTGATTAATTGCAAACATCTGGCAACTGCTGATTTAACGATTGCCAAATCTATCACCTAATCTATCAAAGGGTAATTGCCAAAAGAATTTCTAATAATTAACTGCAATTAATGTCCAAAGAAACAAATATTTACTCATTCTTGTTTTATATAAATCAAAAATTGCAGAATTCATAACATAATATAAACAAAATGTACTTTTCTAAAGCTTTAACTTTTTCTATTTGAAGCATACAGCATCAGCATTATAAAAACAAGCCAACACTGCTATACCAAAATTTTTTGTAGAGTACTTTTTAAAACCATTGAAGGCAATATAAATTTTATTTCATCAATACGACCTGGAAAAAAAGTCGGAGATCTGCAGGTACAGGAAGTTGACCTAAGGGCAATTAAATATAGGTACAAACAAAAACATATTTTACAAAATTAAACATTCTGAATTGGAATGGAAAATTTTTCTATCAGATTATGTGCTTAGATTTTGATTTTTTGCCTGCATTATACACATGTAGAATTCTCATTACGAAAGAAAAATATGAGCATTTGCAACAACTGAAGAAAAGTATACAACATTTATAATTATGATCAGTTATTTCATTTTATATTTTCTGATTTAAAATTTTTTTAAGCATTCATTTTTCTGTTATAATTACCGATATGTAATCCTTATGTTACTGGTATTCGCTCCGTGCGTGACTGATGCGATACCTACCGCCTTCATCTGGCAATTTTGGAGTCCCAATTTTCAGGTTAAATATATGACATATGTTTGACATTGTTAAATACATGCGAAATTGACAATTATTAATAAATTAGTTTTTTAACTATATTTTTTCAGTTTATGTACAAAATAAATGTAGTATTAAAAACTGAGTTTCTCAAAATTCATCATAATATATCTTTTCAACTCCAAACGGAAAAGAAAGCGAAAATCTAGTACTGGCAAATCAAGTTTTTCACGCAAAAGAGCATACAATTAAAAACAATAATAGTAAAAGTTATGATATAAAAGCTAAAGTCATCTGCAGTTAGCTTGAAGCCTGATGAAATATCATTCAAGGTAAATTATTTAAATTGTTCCTATTTCAATTTGCATAAAAATGAAATTATGTGATATTAAGGTACTTTTTCATATTAATAGCACGAATTCATCTTTTTCTTTTCTCTAATTTATATGTAATCTTTGGGAACCTATAAAAACTACACTCACTGTTTTTGCTATTATTAGCAGAATTAAATACGCAACATGTATTTGCACACATTTTTGATAAAACTTATGCGTAAAAATATTTTGTCCAATATTCCAATTTTGTCATATTTCGCCGCTACGCACGCTGGCATCGTTTCAATGTACCCCTACCATGGTCACGCACGGAGCGAATATTTGCATTAAAAAAACAAATAAATTTTATCAGAAAAATGCGTAGTTCTATTTTACTTTCAAAATATTAGTTAGCAAAAAGCGTATCTTCAATTTTATTTAAAACAAAAACAATATTTCATCTAAAAACCAAAAATAGAACATTCAAATTCTATCTGAGTTGACTATTTGCCAATCGGTAACAAGTTTAATCATTTAAATTAGTTTTTTCGCTCTTCTGTAAAATTTTATAAAATTGAGTTACGCATTATACGAATTACACTGACGATATTGATACAAGGTCTGACCTGAACCTCCGCATGAAAGTAGAGTGTGATGGACATCTCATGTCCTTCCTAATATGTAATTGTATTTTGAGCTAATTTAAAAAAAATAGTTATTAATTATGCCTAAGTTAAATAAATAGATAAAAACAAAAGAATAATTAATTCAATTAATATCCTACTCAACTATATTGCAAACAATTAACTATAGATACCAAATTTTAATTATATTGCTTAAATTTTGGCTCAGGGTTTTCCCTATGTTCTGAAAGTCTTCACCTTATAATAGTGTTACAATTTGTTGCAGGAGTACAAGGAAAATAAATGAAATGTTAAATAAAAATTATTCACATACATTGATCAGATACCTTGCAAAATTTACAAAAAAAAATAATATCAAATTTGCATGCCGCTATGCCCTACTCTGAAAAATTTTTAAAAAACTGCGCAGTCCAAATTAAATCCCCCAGAATTAATTTCCTATATTCCTATACTAACTTTTTGAGCTTATAAACGTTCGGCTGCAGTCGAACTATTCCAGTTCAACCTGCTCCTCGAAGTTCAAGCCGAGCTTCCATCTCTACACCAACTCATCGAGCAATAAGACAAAAGAGGGAATGTAAAGGTAGTGGGGGTAAACATATTGATAGACAGGAAGTGCCATCTTGAGAGGCCACTTTAGACAAGGATAGACAGTCTCTTTCCTTGTTTAAGAAGTCAAATTTAGTTTAGGTTATGTTATTGTTTGTCCCAACTGTCACATGAAATTTTATTTTTATTGAAATCTTTACCAATTGTGTCACTTTTTAGACTATTATAGTTAATATTTAATTAAAACTTTCTCGTCTGAAAAATATTTTATAGCTATTGTTAATAAGTGTTGGAAAATTTAAATTTAGCGCCTTGCATTTCCGGATATGTCCGCCATCCAGAGGCCACTTTTTTGGTCTCCTTTTCATAACGATTAGATTCCCTCTTTTATCTTTTTGCTCGATGCACCAACTACACCTACTCCAGATAAATCAAAAACATCAAAACTGAAGAGAATTTACTCGTATACATTACAAAATTATGAAATTTAAACCAGAGTATCAGCATAAAATATTGCATGTAAAAACATTTTCCGTTTAGTGAAACAATTTTAAAACATGTATAAAAGAAATCTAACCACGCAAAAACGTGACTATTTATTGGAACACTTATAATATTATAACCATAGCAGAGTTATATGCTGTGTAATTGAACTTTACTGGAATAGATGCACTCAAAATATTCGTTTTAAATTTATAAAGGCATTCGTTGTTTGTTAAGCGGTGGATATCTTTATCGTTTGCTTTTTTCATTTCGTAGGTATGTTGAAACAATCGGTATCAATCTTAACGCTGAATTTAACTTTAATTTCTCAGAATATTTCTGATATACAGCTGAATTCTTAAAACATCATTTTTTTCCCGACATTTAGGTAAAGCTTCTCGCTCTTACTAGCAATGTAATATTAATTAGATACCTTCCCGGAAATGATCGAATAATCAAAATAACTATAAACGCTAAACCAGCCAAAGTGTATCTATATTATACAGGTACGTATACAATGTGCCAACATCCGAAGCGGCAAAAGATACAGTAGAAAAAACATAGTATGTGATACATGAATCCATCGCTATAACATACCTAAAAAAAGAACCAATGATGATAATAGGAGATTGGAATGCAAAAATAGTAAAAACTAAAATAGATGACCATTTGAAAGGAACCATAGGTCAGCATGGCTTAGGCAACCGAAATGAACGAGGTAAACGGCTCCTTTGATTTGCCATCGATATGGATCTTAGTGCAGTAAACACAATGTTTAAACATATTCCGCGGAGATTATCAACATGGTCTTCACCTGGAGGACGATACAAGAATCAAATAGATTATATTCTTGTCACTAAACGATGGAGGAGCTCAATAATCTACGTGAAGATAAAACCAGCTGCAGACTCTGGTTCCGACCACAAAATGTTACACAGTAAAACAATCACAAATAAAAAACAAAAATTGATTCCAAAACACCCGGAAAAGTTTAGAGAAGCATTAGCAGAAGCTGGCCAACCAGTGAGTACCGGAGACCCTAACAAAACGTAGAAATACACAAAGAAATGGATCACTGAAACTATCAACAACACTAATTCCAAAGACAAAACAGCTAGGAAAAATATTGGATGACTGAAGAGACTCCCAATCGTGTAGAAGAAAGATGAAAACGGCACATCCAATTCAAAATAAAAAGAAATAGAGATACGCACCATAAATACAACTATAAAACACTTGTGCAGAAGGGACAAAAATAATTATATTAAAAACATATGTGTACAACTAGAGGAACATGCTGACCGCCAAGAATCTAGAGAACTTTTCTCAAAAGGCAAGTATCTTGCGAGAGAATTCAAATCGCAGACACAGATTATCAAAGATAATAGTGGAAATACCATAACAAACCCAGACGATATCGCAGAGTTGTGGAAACAATATTGCGAAATACTATTATCTAACAATGATCCAGACAATAATACAGAGAAAAGAAGTTATGAAAAAGAACCTTAAATATTGAAATCAGACATTGAGGCGGCAATTAAAAAGCTAAAATTCAAAAAAGGAGAAGGAGAAGATGAAATAACAGCTAAAATAGTTAAATAAATGAGAGAATTGGGGACG
This sequence comes from Diabrotica balteata, assembly GCA_918026665.1. Lineage (NCBI taxonomy): Eukaryota > Metazoa > Arthropoda > Insecta > Coleoptera > Chrysomelidae > Diabrotica > Diabrotica balteata. The sequence goes on along the minus strand of OU898279.1, from coordinate 91,611,088 downwards.
GAAGTAGTGTTTAGAATTTGCAATGAGATCTGGAATACCGGAAAGTGGCCAAATGGCTGGGGTAAACTCACGTTTATTCTCATATATAAAAAAGGTTCACCGACAGATTGCAGTAATTACCGTACAGTAGCATTGATATCACCCGCGAGCAAAGTACTTCTAACTATCATCAATGAAAGACTAAAATCAATTCCTTACCACAAATTCCCCAATAGCAATGCGGACTCCTCCCAGGTAGAGGAACAAGAGAACATATTCTTAATATTCGTCAAATTATCGAAGAATCTCAAAAGTATGAAAAACGCAAAGGAAAGCTGGATGAAAAAACGTTGTGAAGAATTGGAATCACTACAAAAAAAGGGGACAGCTTTGTCCCCTTTTTTTGTAACCTCCTCCCTCAAACCTAACCCTAACCTAACCCCCTCAAACACCATGTGACTAGCCTGAAGAATGATCAAGAAAACTACGTTTATACCCAGGAAGAACTAGCTAATATCTGGTCAAACTATGCTTCGTCCCTCTTTGCGGATAATAGACCGAATCTGCCAACTACTAACTTAACCACGGAAAATTTATCCGGCCCTCCCATTATTCGCGCCGAGGTGGAGTACGCTATAAAAGTAGGAAAACTAGGCAAGGACCCCGGACCGGATGGAATTACTAGGAGACCATAAAACTGTTGGAAGATGATAACATCGACATGCTGGTAACAATTTTCAATGTCATATATAACATCGGCCACATTCCAACGGATTGGCTTTACTCAACCTTTATACTGATCCCTAAATCACAAAGAGCCACAAAATGCAAAGAGCACAGGATAAGTTTAATGAGCCATTTGCTTAAGGTCTTTATTCGCATTCTTCACACAAAAATGTTTAGAAAGCTGGAAGATCTAAGCGGTGAGACAGATTTGGTTTCAAGAGTGGACTGGGTACACGTGAAGCGGCTTTCTGCTTAAATACGCTTATACAAAACTGCATGCATTAAGGCTGTTTTAGCAGTTAAACCACACTGCGATTGAGCACACCAATACGCACATTTGAAATGGGCGTATCACTTCCTTTTCTACACTGCGCAGTGGCGCCGGCCGACGGGTAGTTTAATGACAACTAATGCATTATTCTCCATTCAAATTAGTTTTAACACGAACTAACTGACCGTGAGTTCATGAGATTTGACGTCACGAAGGCGATAACGATAAAACTAACGCCAATGATACGTAACACGTTTCACTATTAGATTTTAGTATTTTTTAGCAATTTTCTTCAAAGCTGGAACACGCTCTTCTCGATTATTACTAGACACAGAAAAGTGAAAAAAATATATCAAAGATTACGGAAGAAAAAACTCTTTCAAGTAATGGGCGTAAAAAGTTTGGTTATAATAGAACGTTAAACAGAATAATCCAATTTTTCAACAGAAGTTTAAAAAAAAAATAAAAAAAAGTAAAACCATCATTTTAAAGGCAACATAATTTCGAATAACGTGTCCAAATTTCGAGACATTTTGTCGGTAAATAACAGCGAAAACACTGTCCCTAGGTTTTGGTGCACCGATAAAACAGCCTTAACGAACGGATATAGTCATAACATTCCTCGATTATGAAAAAGCGTTTAACACCGTAAAACATGACGCAATGATAAATAAAATGCTACACAACGCTAACCTTGACGAGAAAGATATAAGAGTTATTAAGGATCTCTATTAGAATAAAAAAGCACGAATGAGACTGAACAAATCAACCAACACAGACAAATTTGAAATTTTAAGAGGGTTGCGACAGGGGTGTATTTTGTCTCCTATGCTCTTCAATCTCTATGTGGAGAACATTTTTGCAGAGACACTAGAAGGCTCTGAGTGTGGAATAAAGGTAAAAGGGTTCCCGATAAATAACATTCATTACGACGACGACACCGGGGTAATAACAAACAACGAACATGATATCCAGTTGATGTTAAATAAAATAAACACCGTAGGAAAAATATATGGCTTCAAGATAAATGCTGGAAAAACTCAATTCATAGCAATAAGAAAAAACGCACTTTTAAAATACAACTGCAAGTAGATAATGCTCCAATCGATCAGGTGAAAACATTTAAATACTTGGAAATGATGATGAATGACCAATGGGATCCTCAACAAGAAATAAAATGCCGTACCGAACAAGCAAGACAAGCTTTTATCAAATTTAAGCCGTTGTTATGTAACAGCCATCTTTCACAATCTTTACAGGATAGTTAAATGATATGTATGCTATGCTTACCTTATAATAGTAAGTTGGAGGCCTTCGAAATGTGAATGTTGCGAAGAATGTTCCGCATACCATGGGCAGATAGGGTGAGAAGCGAGAAAGAAAGGCAAATACTTAGAAAGAACTACTCAATTTGATCAAGGTACGGAAAACTGGATATCTCGGCCATATTCTGAGAGAAAAAAAACAAGCAATCCCTCAACTAATCATACAGGCAAAGATTGAAGGTAAGAGAGGAGTAGGTCGCAAACAAATGCAACACTATCGCAATAAGTAACACTAGCGATTTTTTGCATGCCACAAAAGACAGACGTCTGGCCTTAAGATATTTTGGCAACGAACTATAGGTGCACGGCGCCATAAGAAGAAGAAGAAGAACATATGGCCTTAAGATATTTTGGCAACAAACTATAGGTGCACGGCGCCATAAGAAGAAGAAGAAGAACATAATTTTACTACACTAGTACCAAAGAATACGCAAATAGCATGTCATTTTCTAGTCTCAGCAAAGGTTATCTTCTTCTTCTGGTGCCTATCCTCTGTGGATGTTGGCAATCATGTTGGTACATACAACTTTGTTAACAGCTGCTCTAAATAGATGTATGGTAATCATTACAAATAACAAATAAACTGTCGTTACTATAATTAAAAAAATATAAATAAAATTATCTTTTGTAAATAGTATTTATTTAATTGAAATCATTATCCCTACTTTTCATATCTTGTTTCGAATGGGCACTTTTGGTCAATTACGTTAAAAAACATTAATTTTAATTAATGTCTGTGGAAATGAAAATAAAAATAATACAACCCTGAATCGTACTTGTGTTCGACGTGGCATCGCCGCGCTGCTGTCGTCCATAAGAAATACATGGCCCTATCTCCGCAATGTTATTTTTTTTAACGTGGAACGCTCTATAGTTATTATAGAACAAGATTAAATAGTAACCAGCGTAAAATAAAAACTTTCACATATAGGCCAGGGAAATAAGCAAAAAAAGTACCCTGTTTTTGACACTCGTCCGGCCAGGCAAACGACAGTTGTTTTGAGTAGTGTGGACCTCTGTATCAAAAACCTATATGTTTCCTGCAGTCGATTTTTGGACTTAATTAGTTATTAACAAATTAAGTTCAAAAAACGGAAAATTTTTGCTTTTTTTGTCTATCAGCAAAAAGTGAAGCAATTTAAACAAATTTTAGAAGAGAGGGAACTTATAAGTTATATAAAAACCTTCAAAATGGTGTTCTCAAAATGTTTCTATCCTTATTTGTTGTTTAGAAAGTTGCAAAATAAGTCAAAAATTTCGGTTTTTTTATAAATGTTAATAACTTTTTTGAAAATAAACTTATAATATTTATATTTCATGGAATGATGTGTCTTGTAGTGCTTAAAATAGGTTAAAATTTCAAAGTAATCGGTCTAATAGTTTAAAAGTTATTTTATTTGTTTATCCCAAATTAACATTTTTTGCAACAATATAAGTCAGAAATTTATACAGTTTTAGAAATTGTAAGGGTTGTTTCTGATAGAAGAAGACTTGTTTTATTATTTGCATTAAAAAAAAATAAGGAAAATTAATTTAAATATTGCAGAATAATTTTGCAAAAACATGTCGATTTTTTTGCTTATAAACAATTAGAATAACTTTTTAACCATTGACTGTAAAAATATTATTTTTACATATTAAAAAAGCCTGAATTTTTTCACAAATTTAAATAAAAAAAGTTTGTCCTAAAATATTTTGGTACAAAGTTAGCCTCTTTTTTATTTAATTCATAGCACCTTTGTTTATAACTATTAAGAAATCGAATTAGAGCTATTTAAAAAAATATACATTATAGTTTTAAAGTACGAAATTTTAAAAATTATTGCCCTTTAATGAATCCTCCACAAAGCTTCAAAATATATGTAAAATCGGTCGGCTTTGAAACTCTCGGAGCTGAAGGGGAGGGGAAGGCGCTGTTAACTGTATCTCTGTTCCATTTTTATGTATTTCAACGTTTCCTTTTTGAACTTGTATGTAATTTTTGCGTACATTACGAATATGCATTATTTCAATAAATAAATTGTCAAATAAACCACCTAAATTTGTTCAAAAACAATTTTTTTAAATTTTTTTAGTAGTATATTAAGTTACGTTTGAATGTAAAACAGAAGTATTTGTCATTTCCTATATTTTGGGGACTAAGCCGCAATTTAAGTTTATAATAAGTTTATTTTTGATGTTTCGATTTCTACTTCGGAAATCTTTCCCAGAATGCAGAACATAATAAATTAATCAAATTTTGTTTTTGGTTACTTGGTAAAATTTTTTCTAGATAACTCTTTTGAGTGATTGATTAGTATGAGGAAACTTAGTAATCTGTTATAGTAAAAATTACAAAAAAAAATTATTGACAAAAATTGTAGACAGCTTTAAACTCCACATTTTTAAATTAGTTACACACTTACAGGTGTTCTATAAGATTGTGGCAGACCAAACTTATGTTTTTAAATGAAACACCCCTGTATTTAATTTAAAATTTAAAATCTGCTTCACTTCCACATCACAATAATGTAAAGTTGTATTACGTTATACTGGATATTTAAAAAGTTATAACCAATATTACCTGAAAATCGTATCAAGTTTTAACTCCCTGTATCATTAAAAAGGAGCATAGGACCATTGATCTATTGCAACCATAGTTTTTTAATAATTGTTAAAAATTATAAAACATATTCGTTTTCATAATATTCATTAAATCAAATACAGGGTAAGTCAAAATGCAAGTACATTATTTTCCTTGATAATTTTAAATAGAAACACCCTGAATTTTAAGTCACTAATCGAAAAGTACTAATAAAATCGTACTTTACATTTTTATGGAATACTCCCTATACATAAAGCTATCAATTTTCTAGATAAGTATTAATTTGGTAGATATTTGAACTTTTACCAATAATTATTGGAGTTGGCCATGATTGAATTTGTCAGAAACTGACAGTTTGACATTATTGTTTTTTAATTCAGTAACGAGATAACGACACAGAAAAGAAAACAATTTGTTTCAAATAAAATTTATAAAAAAATAACCAACAGAAAATAAAAAAAATAACACATAAAAAAATAAAAAACAACTGTAATTTTAACTAATCATACTTAAGTAAGGTGTTCAAAATGACCTCCCAAAATATCTATGCATACCTACTTGAAAACGGTCATTGAGAGAGTTACTTACATTACTAAGCATTTGTAAAGAAATATTTCGAAATGCAATTCGGATTCTAGTTTTTATATCCCTTGTTGTTGATATGTATTATATATACTTGTTGTATTATATATACTTCGTGCTTAATGTAACCCCAAAAAAAGAGTCCACTTTATTGAATTCTGGTGACCTTGGGCCACCCCTTAAGATCCATCTTTCACCAAACTGATCATTAAGTTCACCACGTACTAATTCGTTCTGGTACGCAGAAGCACCTCCATGTAGAAACCACATTTGTTCACGTATATTAAGTGGAACCTCTTCTAATAATATCGGTAACTGATGTACGATAAAATCTAAATAAATCTTACCATTTACGTTATATTTAAACAAATATGGTCCTACTACATGGTTACCTACGATACTTCCCCACACATTTAAAGATATCTTGTTTGACTAGTGTTTACTATTTGGTATGGATTACTTGTTGAATAGTAGTTAAAGTTATTTATGCCTATTAACAGAACCGTTTCAGTGGATTGCAGCTTCATCACCAAATATGATATAATCAAAAAAAAATCTCTGTTCATTAATTTTTTTTAAGGCCCATTCACAAAATACTATTCGTTTCTGAAAATCATCATCATTTCATTCTTGGTGCTTTTAAATATGATATGGGTGCATCTTGTTTTTAGATAGAATGTTTTTGAACAGAGTAGTAACTAAGTTCTTGCTTTTTGGAAATGCTCCTTATACTTGTGAGTGGGTTTTCTGTAACTGCCATCAACACACTCATTTCGTTTTCCTCTGTCACACCAATTTTTTCCCCCATTCCCCCAATATCCAGATCATATTTATCTATAATTTTCATCATTTTCAGGTAATATTGGTTATAACTTTTTAAATACCCGGTATAACATAATAAAATTTTACATTGTTGTGATGTGGAAGTGAAGCAGATTTTAAATTTAAAATAAAATACAGGGTGTTTCATTAAAAAAAAAACATAAGTTTGGTCTGCCACAATCGTATAGAACACCCTGTAAGTTTGTAACTAATTTAAAAATGTGGAGTTTAAAGCTGTCTACAATTTTTATCAATAACTTTTTTTGTAATTTTTACTAAAACAGATCTACTGAGCTTCCTACCCTAATCAATCACTTAGAAGAGTTATCAGAAAAATTTTCCAACCAAATTTTTCTACCAAGTAACCAAAAACAAAATTGATTAATTTGTTAATGTTCTGTATTCTGAAAAAGATTTCCGAAGTAGAAATCGAAACGTCAAAAATAAACTTATTATAAACTTAAATTGTGGCTTATACCCAAAGTACTTCTGTTTTAATATTCAAACTTAAATTAAATACTACTAAACAAATTTTAAAAAATTGTTTTTAAACAAATTAGGTGGTTTATTTGACAATTTTATTTATTGAAATAATGCATATTCGTAATGTACACAAAAAGTGCATACAAGTTAAAAAAAGAAAACGTTGAAATACATAAAAAAGGAACAGAGATACAGTTAACAGCGCGCTTTCCCCTCCCTTCAGCTTTCCCTTTCCCGGGAGTTTCAAAGCCGACCGATTTTTACATACATTTGAAGCTTTGTGGAGGATTCCATTAAAGGGCTATAAATTTAAAATTCAGCACTTTAAGACTATAACGTATATTCGTTTAAATAGCGCTAAATTCGATTTCTTAATTGTTATAAACAAAGTGCTAATTAAATAAAAAAAGAGCTAACTTTGTACCAAATTATTTTAGGACAAACTTTTTTTTATTTAAATTTGTGAAAAAATTCAAGCTTTTTTAATATGTAAAAATAATATTTTTATAGTCAATGGTTAAAAAGTTATTCTAATTGTTTTATAAGCAAAAAATCGACATGTTTTTGCAAAATTATTTGCAATATTTAAAATTAATTTTCCTAATTTTTTTTTAATGTAAATAATAAAACCAAGTCTTCTTCTACCAGAAACAACCCTTACAATATCTAAAACTGTATAAATTTCTGACTTATATTGTTGCAAAAAATGTTAATTTGGGATAAACAAATAAAATAACTTTTAAACTATTAGACCGATCACTTTGAAATTTTAACCCTATTTAAAGCACTACAAGACACATCATTCCATAAAATATAAATATTATAAGTTAATATTTCAAAAAAGTTATTAACATTATAAAAAACCAAAATTTTTTGACTTATTTTGCAACTTTCTAAACAACAAATAAGGATAGAAACATTTTGAGAACACCATTTTGAAGGTTTTTATATAACTTATAAGTTTCCTCTCTTCTAAAATTTGTTTAAATTGCTTCACTTTTTGCTGATTGACGAAAAAAGCAAAAATTTTCCGTTTTTTTGAACTTAATTTGTTAATAACTAATTTAGTCCAAAAAATCGACTGGAAACATAGGTTTTTGTTACACAGGTCCCCACTACTCAAAACAACTGTCGTTTGCCTGGACGGACGAGTGTCATGAAAAAATGCTTATTTCCCTGTGCTATTATAATAGACTATTCATGAAAAGTTACTGTTTAATATTATAAACTATATTAGGAATGCTTTTAAGATTATAGATAAAAAGTTTCGACGAAATACAAAATTTAGTAAAAAGTTTCATCTAATACTTTTTTGAACAGGACAATTATTGTTACTAGTATAATAAGATGGAACGATGTCTGTGGAGATGAAATTTTTGGTTTAATAATTTGGAAACTTTTTTAAAATGTTTCCTACATTTTTAAAAGTTACGTGACGGTTTTTCGTTGTGTTATAACAAACCTATTTTTACTTCAATAATTATATATTTTTTTACATATAATAAAAAAAATAAATACTTTTAACATTGAAAATTTCATAGCTTTTCATCACTTCCCCCCAACTATATCTTTCACAATTTTTTTAAGGCGCCGGCCGCGGTTTGAATTAACGCAGTCGTTCTCTTAATAGCCCAGGCTGTGGGGGAAAAAGTACTCTCTAATCCAGGAATTTATGTAATGTGGCCTAGGTTATAAAGGGCAACCTCAGGAGCAATCACCAGTTCATTCAACAAAAAAATTTGGATTGTTTATTTATGAGCGTTTATAGGTGCAAAATACGTATTTTTTGAGTTTTTTCATTTTTTGCCTAAAGTAAGTGTTGTAACGGGTAATTTCTCTATAGATTATAAAAGTACTATAAAAGACCTTTAATTTAAAAAAACGTAATATTTATTGCAAAATTGTTTTTTTATGTATTTCAATTGGCCTATAAAATTACGAATCGAATGAGCCGTAGTAGGCCTAGATCACTTAAATATTGCTGAGATACGTTAATTAGTTAATCCTACGACCTTCAACTTTAAATGCTCATAGGATTGTCAAAAAAATGGTAGAGGGTTAATTATTGTTTCATTCTCTTCCTAAAGCCGTCAATTTTTATAATCCACTGGAAAATAATGAAAAACAATTTTTAACCCGTTAAAAACAATTATTTATGAAGTTGTAAAATTTAAGTTATAAACATTTAGAGGTACCCCCTATGTACCCTACAAATTTCTAATTTGCAGATTATTGTGGCTGGCTTTAAGACGAAGATTAAACAAAAGAGTTTTATACGACCAATAGGAGCCGAGTTGGCATATTTTTTTTTAATCACAGAGGCTTTATTAATAACTATTAAGAAACGAATCTAGAGTCATTTACTACTTAAAACCCTATATTTTCAAGTATTTGTATTCTCCTTAAATTAAAATCATTATATATTGTCAAAACTGACGAATAAAGTTTGCCTTTTTTTCAATGTAGTACCGAAACCGCATGTGGCAAACATTGCGGATGCCGTAAGCACGGCCTAAAATGTACGAGAATGTGCGAAAATTGTAACGGAAAGAGTTGCGAAAATTGTCATACTGCTAAATATAAACTAGATGACGTACAAAAATAATGTGAAAGTGAGATGGATGTTTTGGATGAATTGTTATTTAAGATTCTGAGGAAATTGTACAACCTACTAAAAAAAGAAAAATAAATAAAAACTAAGCATATTTCTGATTTTATAAATATTGAATCTCATTTTAAAACCATATTAATAAATTACAATTATTTTACTGTTTATATCTTTGTTTTACTAATTTATTCCTTCTATCAAAATAATTTGAAATTTAAGATATACGTATATATGACGCTTATTTTAATTTATTAAACCAATTATTTAATTTCTCATGAAATTGTACTAAAAATCTAGTTTGACCAAAAGTTTTTAAAATCAATTTTGAGTTTTTTTGGAAAATAGATTGTTTTTAAATAGAAATTTTAATCATTTGAACTTTACTTTAACATAATTTTTCACTGATAAAAGATTAGACAACGAGGCAGAGTAAGTATTAAAAAAAAGATAGGTACTGAAATAATAGTAGTCTATTTTAGAATAATATTTTTTTTTAGAAATGGGGATGTTTCATGGGAATATTCTCGATAATAATTTGGTAGTAGATTACATTTAATAGTATTGTAAAAGTAAACGAATTGAAAAAAAAATGAATTGAATTGAATAAAAAAAAAAATTTAGTGACGTTCGGGTGGTTTTTTAAGGGTGAAAAAAAATAATTTTAGATAAAGATTTCAGATTAAAAAAATCATCGTAATCTGTTCATTTTTCACCGAGATACTGCAAATTTTTCCGAGCGTCGCCAGATTCGTTTCTTAATTGTTATTAATAAAGCCTCTGTGATTTTTTAAAAAAATTATGCTAACTCGGCTCCTATTGTAGAAAATTCTTTTTCTTTTAAACTTCGTCTCGAAGCCAGCTACAATAATCTGCAAATTAGAAATTTGTAGGGTACATAGGGTTCGCTGCAGCTCTAAATGTTTATAACTGCAATTTTACAACTTCATAATTGTTTTTAACGGGTTAAAAAATGTTTTTCATTATTTTTCAGTAGATTATGAAAATGTACAGCTTTAGGAAGAGGATGAAACAAGAATTAGCCCTCTACCATTCTTTTTGGTAAACCTATGAGCATTCAAAGTTGAAAGTCGCGGAATAATCTAATTAACGTATCTCAGCAACAAATTAAGCGATCTAGGCC